>JWHW01025485.1:568058-592442 GCA_000931545.1 Papilio glaucus | reverse complement strand
CAGGTGCCTCCTCGTGTGAGCGGATCCGCGCGCCCGCCCGGCCCTCCGCCCGCCCTACCGCCTCGCCAACTCTCAGCCGCCGCTGACCTCAACACAGTTCCTAAGTATGACTTTTTGAGTACAGAGTTCTTGATACAAAAGCGTTTCCAAGTCTTGATTTCCTCGTAACAAATGCGAAATAAACAAAACAGGAACTATTTTTAGATCATCAAGTCCAGTCCGGCGAACGCCGACGGCGCAGCGGCAGGCCTCGGCGAGCGCGCCCTTCTCCTCAACCAACCCGTTCGGCGCGCCGCGACATACCGAATTCGTCATACCGCAGAGAAACAACTCGAGGCGCCCCTCCACTGACAACTAATTTTAATGATTAAAACAAACAATAATAATTTAATGATTCACGTATTAAGTAAGTAAAGTTTGTTCCACACTAGGATGGAATTTTTGTAAACAAAAGTTACACCTGACTTATGTTAAAATTCTTATATTCCAAAATATTTTCAAAAAAAATTTTCTTATATACCTTATAACATTAGGTATCCATATTATACAATTTCACTTCACTTTGTATCACGATTTCCACAAAATACCATTTTTCCGATGAAAGTGTAATGGCCGCCATATATAGTACGTGACGTTTGTTTACAAAAATTCTATCTTAATGCAATGCAAAGTATATATTGTGAGAGTGCTACTATACATTGTAAGAACACGTGAACATAACAACGTCCACGTGGTCTTAGTAGACGACTGTGAAATAGACATTTTATTTCCGTGGCAGTAATTGCTATGACAGTGATATGTTTTAAAATGTATTAAAATCATTATTATTACAGAAAAAAAAGCAATAACTATTTTATAGTACAGAATCATTTGGATGTTTTGCAAAAAGTTCATACAGTTTGAAAAGAAAATATACATAAAATATTTAATTACTTTGTATTCATTCATGTCATTAGACAAACATTAAGTGTGTAAAAGTATATTAGTGTATCCAAAATAAAATGCTACATTTTAGCGGAATATTTTTATAGTTAAAACTAATATAAAATTGCGATACGAACTAATTCCTTGCCAATATTTTTTAATGGTTAAAAGTGGCAAAAGCACGAAAATTTTAGGTGACCTCTAGCAATAGACATTCGCAACGAGCAAACGAGTTGCAGATGTGTTGCCTACCTTTAATGGAGGGACAGGACAGACAGAAAAAAGTATGTTTCCTTTTCCTATCCATCCCCTCCCTCTCAATCCTCTTGCTCTTTCCATCCTTTTCTAATTAGGAAAGATGGGATAAATGGGAAAAGAAGGAGGACTGAAATTAGGCCTACGGCACCTCACACTGAAATGAAACACAGAATATTTCTACTTCACCGTCTGTCTTCTGTGAGGTCGTGGTATTTCACCAGTCGAGCCGGCCCATTCGTGCAACAGATGTTATTGTTGCGGGCTCTACCACTGTTAAAATTTTAGTTCTGCGAGGCAGCAATACAAAAAAGTATAAAATTAAGCAACTATAGTAAATTTTTAAATAAATTTACAGACGCAACCGACAAATAATTTGTCGCTGATACCCAATAAGCAAAACATAGATATTTATAATTTATAATAAATTGTCAATAGCGCTTTAAATCCTAATTCAGCTAAATATTATAACTGTTGTAAGATATTTTATATAGAAGTCACAGTCAGGTACAAAGAATTTAATAATTACTATATGCAGCTAGATATATTTATATAATGTGATATTTAAAAATCATTCAAAACGATCACACTGTACTTAGATCACTTTAATATTTTTTTCCTTGAGCAACTTTAATTTTCATGAAAAATAACTGAATTTATCAATTTTATTTATATTAATAAATAAAGAAATGTTTCTTAGTGTTTTAATATTAGTGAACAATATTTGTATAATAGTAATTAAAAGTTATTGCATATTGTAATCCCGCCCTAAAACAATATAATTAATATTAATTATATGTATGTTATCAGAGATAGTCGCAAACTTTGCTTCTTAATATTAACCATAGAAATATATTTTACAGAAGTTTTGCATCTATAATACCTGTTTAGATTAACTTTAGAGTTTTGAGACTAGATTAAATTATAAACGTGTAAAGTAGGAGTAGTAAGAGTTTGTATTTAAAAAAAAATGTTTTAATTTTTACACATTGCAATATCTGAAAATGAAATGAATTTTGAATACCAAATAATTATTGTTACATAAATTTAAATAAAACATATGTAAAATATTGGCGTCTTTAAAATGGCTACAGATCAACTATGTAAACACTAGCAAATAAAGTGTAGTTATTTAAGTTTAAAAGTAAATATGAGATGATGAAACATGAAAATATTATAAAAAAACATTTTTAACAGCATTGCTATGAATTATTTTATTTTTAACTTAACTCTTGTATTTTACCAGTCCTGTTGCAGTTTGTATTATAACAAAAAAAGAAACGAGGCTTTCTCCCTTTGAAATTAGTATGTTTATAGCATTGATCAGGGTTTCCGAAACATTATAGTTATTTGGTTTTAACTTACTGTAAGAATCAAAACATATTGCGTTTCAAATAAATAAAATATACAAACCTGTCATTTTTTATAATTGTGTTTAAAAACCCCGCACACTTTATAATAGAAAAAATACGGTATTATAGGTTACCTGTACAGAAATCTGATATTGTTGATACTGATAGATAGGAAACCCAGAATTTAACGACAAAAGACCACGACCTGACAGAATATCGGTCAGAATTTTATTAATACTCCTAAACAAACTGGAGCAAACCGTAGAACTTAGGGACTATGACTACCTATAATATCGGCAATTACCAGAAGAGTCCCAATTGAATTAAGAGTCCCTATATAGAAAACAGTGGGTAGACAAGAAAAGGTACAGCCTCCGAATATCGTACTAAACAGACTTATATTTACATCAGAAGCATAGACCCATAATTCACGTCAATGTCTATGAGACAACGACCAAAAGCCGATTTAAAGCAGATTATAAGAGGACAGGCCTGACGCTGGTCTGACAGTACTGGTTCGTTAGTGCTGTTTCCTCTCATCTACAAACATAAAGCCAGGAAATGCGATCAAAGATTATTTGAAGGTAATTTACAGTTTCGAGATAAAAACCCAAAACTATTTTATGTCTGAAAGTTTATCAGTAAGGCTCGGCGCAAACGTGCCACCGTTGGCTGTCGCGTGCTACCGCCACATTGTAACAGTTTCAGTAGCGAGCGAAAGCCACCGGTATTCGGATGCAAACTCATTTCCAATATAAATGTATCAACATCCATTAAGGCGCCGTGCTCCATTATGACGTGTGCGACGCATAAGACGCGTAATGGTTATCGGAGCGGGTGAGGTGGCGCGTGCGTGTCAGAATTTTGGAATTCTTCCAATATCTATTAGTAATAAGCACATACTGTAAAAAATATTTAAAATAAAGCTACAACTCATTGAATAAGACTGGTTTTCCCTTAAGTGTTCCATTTTGTCTTCAGTTCCTCTTTTTGTAGTCCTTCAGACATATATTTCGTATATAAATATGGACTACAAGTAGTCAAATATAAACCACAACACTTAAAATAAAAAAGACAAATCAACTAAAACATTTATTATCTCGTAATGGAATGCCTTAACAATATACGAAGTACAAATTATAAACTATTATAAATTGAAGAAGACTAATGTCATAAAGAATTAAGGTAAAATAATAACGGCTGAAAGCAATATGCGCAGCACAACATTTAAGAAAAATAAAAGCTTACTGGTATTGGACAACGAACACTGAATAGATACGTTATTTATAATGAACGTACGGATCTACTCGTTTTACAACCACATACGATATTCATGTCTTTGGGTTGCAGGATTTATCTGCACACTACTTGCTATATTTTACATTGTGATTAAAATTATTACTGTAGGATCTAATAAAAAAAAACATAATAATAACTAAATTCGCAAATAAATTCTATAACCTGTTTAAGAGCTGGGTGAAATAATGATAAATGTAAGCAGCTATATTAATCTGTTGATAACCTTAAACACCAAGACTTATATCACTTAAGTAAACAAAAATAATATCACAGAAATTTCATACAAATAAATATGAACAAACTTAGAGAAACATACAAAAAGGCTGAATTTTGTAATTTTCTATGTTGTTGACAGTAACTGGCCATATGACATTACTATAAATACCTACATATGTAATATGTTTGAATTTTGTATCGTTCAAAACTGTTAATTTAGTTTATCCATCCAGTCTCCTTAAAAGTAAAACATGATAAGAAGCTTTTTTGGTGTAATTTAATGCCATTTTTGCGTTCGTCTAATTATGTCCACAACTTTATAACAAAAAAACACTATCATATATAGTCCGACTTTTAAAAATATTTACAATCTTATAGTTTATAAACTAATAGTATAGAAATCACAAATGCATCAGTACAATATCACGGAACAAACCTCATCACACGTTACTACATTCTCACGTATAATTCTTATAAGTCCAGGAAAACTCTGTTTAAACAGAAGTAAAGTCGATCATTAAACGAATTTAATACCGAGTCAAATATAAAATAAGAAAGACTTACATTATAAGGTAATTTTCAATTAACAATTTAAATTCTATACACACATTCAAAGTCGATTACGACTTCAATTTGGCACGACCCTGGCACACTTCTCTCACTTTAACAGACATACGTCTACGCATATTAATGTTATTACAGAAAGGTACATTTCGTAATGGTAAAAACGACAAACATTCAGAATAATAAAGGAGACAACATATGAATTACAGTTATATCCTTAAATATTCATTCAGACTTAAATCAAATAAAAACAATAAAAACCCCTTTGACACTTCGGTTAAAAATATATAGGGGCATACTATGTCACCTGTTAGACCTACAAAGCATGGATGATAATCAAGTGGGATTTAAGTAGTTTATATCTTATTATATCACTTAAGTAATGTATGTTTTTTATTAATAAGATAAAGACTAATTCTTTCAACTAATTATTAATAAAAGATGTAATACATCTAGTATTAAAAATTATAAATATCATAACTTTTTTTTCATCGGAACAACATAAAAATAATCATGAAAAATAATTCACACCGAGCTATAATTACCAAAAGTGATAAGCGATAGAGTAGTATATCAAACAAAGTTTGATGATCTTCCACATAATGATTGTTAATGCAGTGAGTTTGTACTAAGCAATTCCTGTATTTTTACGTAGGAAACTAAAATTTATGAATAGTCGTTTGTTTCTGCCGCTAAGGAGTAGTCCATAGGATTGCAAAAAAGACATGTGTTTCGATTTAAAAAACGCTTTGCGGTCGTAAAATTGACATCTTTGCCTGTTTCAAAACACATTGTAACATAGTATTGGGCGGGTATCTCGTTTGCAGTCAGTTTACACTGCTCCTCGTTTTGTTCAGTTTTATAATTTCTAATTGCAAAAGTCAAAATTTTGTTACAAATAAAATTCATATAATTACTAAAAATACTGGGAATAAGTAGCTTCAAAGCTCTATAATAAAATAAACTCTGTATGATTACAAGCTGCAACGTTCGAGCGACTCGAAGAATTCTTGCTTTATAACAACGAACGTTGTTTCATATTCTTTGGAGCTAATATTTTGTTTTCATTCAACAACTGTAACTGGACTTTGACTTAAAACATATTTAGATGCTAAAGCAGCATATATAAGATTATAGGAAGGATTGCATAGAAATAACAAAAACGCGTTATTTCCATCCGGAGTTTTAGATTATCCTACTTATGAACATGTTTTCCCACTCAATATAATACAGTAATATTAGAACTACTTTCATTCGCTTTTCTTCCTAAACATACGTAAAAATGAAATGTTTTGATAACAGACATACAAAAATATCGAACTAAAATTATTAAACGATAGTTGTTTTATTTGAACAATATACACGCTTCTTCAGTGCATTTTTCGTAGTAGGTAAAATAATATGAAATTCAGTCAGCTGAGTCACGCTCGAAAACCTCCTGTAAAGCAAAAAGTATAATAAATCTATCAGTGTTGGAAACCAAGTATCAGCAACTCACTGATTACATGAATTCTACGAAGAATAGAACTCTGAGCGAATAGATTCTATTAAAAAAATTTTTTACGTGAGCCCTGGAAGAGTTTCTATCGATCACTTTACTCGTATATCAGAAAAGGGTGGTTTAGGAGTTGTTAAAAACATTTATGTATGCACAGACGTATATGAAATAAGTTTACACAAACCGAAATCACTAATTTTTTATGTACAATAACTAGATATACTTCTATTTCACATTATCTCACCTTGTTCACTTATCATTTCAGTTTCGCGGATTTTGACGCTATAATAGGAGTTACACACCCAAATACTTTACGATATTCGTCAATTTTCTCCTTATCTCCGAATACGTTATTATCATCGTCATTACTTTCCTCATCGCCAAACACAGTACTATCCTCATCAGATTTTTTTTCGTTGAAGTCATTAACGTCATCCGTATTCTTATCACCAGATAGGTTACTATCCACAATTTCAATTTTATCCATATCGCAAAATGCAGTGTTAACTTCGCATTTTCTCTTCTTACTGCCGAGTAAATCGTTATCCTCGTTAGTTCTTTTCCTTCCACTAAGTACGAAACTATTTTTATGTACAAAACCTCGTTTCGTTAAGACCTAAAATAAAATTGAAAAAAAACTTGTGGATGAAAATTACAATAACATTTATCAGCCTTTCCCCACCACCAGCATTTAAATAAGATAATAATTGAGTTTAATATAACTACGAGATGAAAGGACGATTTGGTCTAGGTTGCGAGGACTGGAAGAGGGTGGTGGGACGATTAATGAGGAGACCCGTAGGTAGGCATCGTAACCGGCAGTATTACCAGTATATTTACTGAGACGAGTATCTAAATTAGGCTTTTTTTTAATAATTTATGTTTTGTACTTACAAAATCTGCGTTTAAATAATTTAAAGTCAATTCATCTTCCAAATTTATATCTTCTACGCTTTCTATCACTTGCCATTTCAGTATTATATTTTTTGGTACATATACTTTTCTCGCGAATACTCTGAAATTATATATTTTTAATTAATATTATTGTTTCATATGCAGTGTTTTATACTATTTGTTAGCTCAGCTCTATAAGAATTTATAGAAAAATATTTTGAGTGATACGAAGTAAAAAATAAGTAAGTAATGCTTTAATCAATAAAAAAAATCATTGTGAATTCATATCTGACTAGGGATTGGAACCTAGTTGCTAGAAGCAGCACTCTTATTATGATTAATATAAGCAAGTTAATGTAGGGAATACTCACTGATTTATTTTGCTAAAAGCCACTTCTTCTTCGTAAAAATCAGTACTTGTAAAACCCGGAAACTTAAAACTTAGTTTGTTTTCATTATTTATTTTACCCGGTATCCAACCTAAGTTCTTTACATTTGTGCATAAAATCCATACGTCTTTCCACGAGCCGCTAGGAGACACATTATTAAAATCTTCCTCATCCGAAATTACAAAAACATCAGACATCAACGGAGAACAGATTGCAGAGGAACCAAGAGGGTCTTCAACGACTGAACTAGATTCAATTGTAGCCAACAAGGCGCTGCTTTTATTTATCTCATCGGGTTGCAGCACACGAAAGTAATTAAAAGCTAATCTTTCATTAATTTCTTCAGGTTTCAAGACAAACATACCCCTTTCAGGCTTCTTGATATTCGTTGCATCGCTGGCAGAAGACTTTATGTCACATAAGGAAGCAATGTTAGTTATATTAATTTGAGGTGGCACCTCAGCGACAGGTTCATTAGGTCCTGATTTATTTGTTACATAAGAATTTTCAAGCGCTGTTTTGTAAGTTCCTTTACTTATTCTAAGCATTTCATTCTCTAAACAGGAATCTGGCGAAGATGGCTCGCTTTGCGTAATTATTTTCGTGGCTTTAATACATTTGTAAGGTAATGGTTTTGCTAAAATTTTCAATGGCAATTTAAAACCACCCGTTTTAAGTATTTTTACTGGCTTAACTACTGTCGTATTCTTAATTAAACTTATTTCGGAACTGTTAATAGATAATTCCATATTTTCCGTAGACGTTGACGGTTTTGTGTGATGGCTTGATTCTGAGTGCTTGTCATTACCAAATGTTAATACTTCGTCACGGTCCTTATTAAAGGAGGGCATAAACAAAAGAGGATTATTAATCACTTCAGCATTGTCAATTTTATTTACCGTTATCCACAGTCCTCTTGTTTTGATTTTATTTAGGACTTCTCCACGTTTCCTTAAAGCTTCCATACCGAGTGGTTCGTCTTTTTCATATGGCCCTATAAATACACAGTTATCATTCATGTTTGGTATCGCATATAATCCAAATTGAGGACCGTTACTTCCTTCGTTACATTTTTGCGATGACAATCTAACAGTTTTGCCAAACTTTCTTGATACTGCAATAGCATGTACTATACTTTCATACATTATAAAAAAACCTTTTTTAAAAAATTGAATTTCCATGAAATCGTTTTCTATTGTCATGACGAACCATTTTGATAATTGGGCATTATCATGATCACTTAAATCACGATCAGTATCTATATCGGTTGTGTTATGTTCCAGATCAGTTTCATTGTTAACTGAATCTTCAGAATGTTCTCCAATGATATTACAATCAGATTCGATAATTTTGTTTTCATTCACTTTTGTAACAGAGCCAACTAGCTCCCAACAATGGGATAATCCGCAGAGTATACAGAAAGCATCATTTTCATCTGTTGTGTTATTTATTAAGTTGCGAACCATTACTGGATATTCGTTAAGCGTAGATCGTGATATAAGATTGACATTAACACATTTATTAAAAAATGGGTTTCTTGTGTCGACAGCCATAAATATACGAAAAGGTTTTTGTTTTGAAACAAGAAACAAGTTTTTTCGTTCTCGGTACCTACTCAATATAAAATTCCATGGATACAATGCAACTTTTCCAGACCTCGGAGGACTTAAAGATGTTTTCCAAAGGCCTTTATCTAGTCTTTCTCTATATTTTTTATAACTGGTCTCAAGCCACTGTACCAATTTAGTTCTATTTGGTAACCGTTTAATTTCTTTTGCGTCAATGTTTTGACTTAATTGTACCTCTGTATTTTCAGAATTCATGCTATCCATCAGTTTTTGTTGTTCTTGGAATATGTTGAACAACAACTCATCCAATTTAAAAGGAACGTTGGCGACATCTACGACTTCGTTTACATCCAAATTTACTTCCACCGTTTTTTCAGTTTCAAATGATTGGTTTATAATATTGATCATTTTCGCTTGGAGCCTTTTATCATTTTTTTCCATTTCAATGATTTTTTTATTTGTTGTGTGATAGTATTCGATACTGTGATTTCTACCGCTATAGGGCAATACTCTTGAACATAAGCAAGGTAATGAATCGCCGGCATCGTTGATAATATTTGGATTTGAAATCTCGGTGATATCAATAATATCACATACTTTGTCGATTATATCAGGCACAGGAATAACTTCTTTTTCCTTATCGACTTCATTATTTATATGTATATGCTCATTTTTAGTGAGATTATAAGTTAAGCTCTCTGTAAATTTGCCTTTGCAAAAACACTTATATAAATTATGAACCATACACCACGGCTCAATGTTGGAACAATTAAATTTAGTCAGTACAATAGATAATATTTTTTTATTTCTTATTTCAGAGCGTAAGCGCATGCTACTGTAGAAATCCGCATATTTTTTTGTTGTTTTCCAATTTCTTCTATTGGACTTTAATAAAATACTTTTATCATCTGTTAAAATGACAGTTTGATGGAATTTTTGTTCCTCTTTCGTTAATTTATCGTTAATTTTTTGGTCTAAATAATATAAACCAGAATAAAGTTGAGAACAATCATCGTCTAAAGAATCAGTAATTTTATAATTTAAAAAGTCACATTTGCATTTTAACATACAATCAACACGACCACAATGGCCTTTCAAATTATAATTACACTCTAAAGAATCACAAATGCATCCTAAAGCACAAAATGTTTGTCGGCATGGTTCTGTGCTATTTTTCTTATGAGTTTCTGTTAATCTTATCACCGTTACATCAAGTCTATCTAATTCTCCGTATCTCCGTTTACTTTTTTCCTTGCTTTGCGTAGAAGTATCACTTTTAGTACTGGTTATAATTTCTCTGGGTTCATCGAAGGAGGGATACATCAGATCTTTATTTAAGCTTATTTCAACCGAATCCACTATTCTGTCGATAACATCGCTAACTTCAGATATTAATGTTGTCTCATCGTATATTGTGCATGGCGAGAACACTTTAGTAGTTAAAGTATCGCCTACTGTATTTTGAAAAGTATCGACATCGTGTCGCATTAAAATATGCTTCTGATTGTATTTGTAATCTAAATTAAATGTGATGGAATTTTCATTTTCAACTTGTATAGCTTTGTTTGTGACTTTTCCTAGCATCGAAACCGCAAATTCTGCCCATTTTGGAGATATAGTTCCATCCTCTTGATGCATATTTTGTAAAAATCTTTTTACTGTCGGTTCTAACGGTGTCCCGTATAATGGTTGAATATACAAACCCGGTCTGGGTAATTTCACTAATTCTGTTTCACCCACGTGATGTTTTTGATAAGAGTAATCTAAATGTTTCTTTTTACTTAGTGGTCCAGGCTTAAACCGTATATTCAATGAGGCGCGTAATAAACTTTTCCTTTTACTGGAAGATTTGCTTCTTGTTGTATTTTTATATAGTTCTTTATCTTTACATACATCGTAACTACATATAAACTTGTTCTTTCCGCCCTTGCTTCCATTTAACCGAATACATTTCCTGTCCCATAAAATAAATTGAGAAGAATGAGTATGGCCTTCCGGATTTAGATTCATTAACATTTGCCACGAAATTCTAGAAATTGGATTATTCGATTTTAACAAGTTTAAAGCCATGCTTCTAGTAGTTTGATCTTTGGCAAAGCCATGTTTTATTTTTTTTAGCAAGAGCTTTTGTTGTGTTTCTAGCTCGTTTGGTAATGTTTGCAAAATACCTTCTTCATATATAGTACGTAAATCTCTAATAGTTAACACTTTAAGATGACTTTTTTTCTTTGGTATGTAAAATTTGCTACTTGATGGACTGAAATCGCAGCTGAGATCTTGGACGTCATCTTTGATCTGTGAAGCAATGGGTTCAGCAACGTCTTTTTGAGTAATTTCGTAAAGATTGTTTTTCAATGTTAACGGGTTTCTCCTGATGCCTGTTACAAAGACTTTTCTATTATCATGGTCCATGTCAATCTGAAATTGAAAAAAAATTGTTTAATTTTCTAGTCAAACAAAGATAAAATATATCTTCTTTTGATTAGATTTTTTTAAACAAGTGATTACTTTTATCATTATCATTCCCAACGTTACAAACCTATTTAACCTTTGACATTATTTTTAAGATATCATTTTTATAAATAACTACTAGCTGTTCCAGCGGCTTGGACGTGGAAATCAATAAAGAAAATTTTTCGTACGCTTACTCATGCGAAGGTTAATCTCTTAATCGACATTTTTTATTAATTACATTTTTAAACTCTTAACAACATTCATTCAATCAATTCAAGGGATAAAGATTTTTATCTTATTAGACGGACAACAACCTAATTCACAATATTTATTAACATGCTTTCTTCTTAAAACATGAGTATTCTTATTACAGTACGTACTTTGTGACCCATTTGCAATTTTTTTTAGCCCCTTACCCCGTCGGTGATCACCCGTAGTACATATGCCAAGATGCCCCTCACGTTGTAGTTCTCACGTAGTAAATAATAAATATGGTTCAATAATTATTTGGCTCATGTTTGTCTTTATTAATACGGCGTCGGCTTAAAAAGCGCTAAACGCTGCGTGCCATATAGACCGACGCACGTCTACGTCACGTCAAAATCTAAACCACTCCGCCATTGTGACCAAGCGTGGTATTCCCCCCCCACCCCCACCGAACGGGTTACGTAATATTCATACATTCATTATGAAGATCATTCGGATCGCGAGCCCTGTATTCGATCAAGCTGTAAGAACCGTCAATCAGGTTATCAGCAACTACTTCTTCGAAAAAAATACATTAATTAGGAATGTATATAACATTCCTAATCCTAAACCAACCAAAAATCTGCGCATTTCTACATTTAGTGGAAACTTTTTGTAAGCTGATAACTAACAATAATATTAATAATAAATATATTTTGACGTCAAAACATGAATAAACTGAGAATGCCGTTAGCCTATCATGGCTGTATCAATGTATGGGGTTTAAGGTAAATCAAATCTGCATATTTAAGAATATTTTCCATTTCTTTTTTTTCCCGTGCTTTGATTTTATTTTCGGTTTGATTTTCTTTTCGGCATGATCCATGGGTTTAAGTTAGTAAATTCCAGTGTAACTCAAAAACTAACTACTAAAAAAAATTAAGTAACGTAAAACATTCATTCCTAATTATTACTTAAATTATGAGAAGCCATCGGAACATTAAAATTAAAATCGCAATCTCCTCCTCATGGCAATCGCTCGAAGTCTCATATTTTAGAATTCCCGTGACTCAGCGCGGCCGAGGTACAAGCTAAAGAAATTGGAGTAAATAAAAATATAATCGCCTTTTTTTTCTCTCTCTCTCGTCTCGTCTCTAAACTCGTCATTATTTACACTGTGCCTTAGTAACGCAAGTCATGAAATATCAGTTACCGATTTGAAGATTTAACATCGATTTAAAAACATGTTAAATTATAAATGGTTCGTTCAAATTAGGAGTTTATAATGTCGGTAGTGGGAATATAGGGTGACGATTTTTACAATTTTACATCTGTGACATCATCAGGCTTCTGTAAATAAGATGAAAGCATGACAATAGCGAATGCATCTTAGGTGTTCAGTGTATATGTAATGACGTGTTTTACTTCTAAATACCATAAACGTAACTTTTACACATTTATTACACATTTTACACATATATTTTACAGTTAAAAATACATCAGTTTATACATATAAAGAAAAAAATAGGGATCCTCATAACACAAGAATATTTCTTAGAACATATAGGGATTTAATAAAAATAAAATAAGTTTTTTGTGCCGACATTGTTCGGAGTACTTCACAGTTGGACGTCTGCTTTTTTTACTTGACTGATTTTGACCATAATGTATTGTCGCATATAAAGTATGTCATAAAAGAATCAAGCTGATACCATCACCTTTTATTATTATTTGACAGGTCAAGGAGGGAGAATTTTCCACTCCTTCCCCTGGGACGGAAAATGCAACAGGCGACCCATTGCGAGATTCGCTTCCTATTATTTCATACAGTTACAAATTAGTCTAAAACTATTTTCTTTCTGCACAGGCTTATTATATGACAAACTAAAATTCAGCATTCATTGGTTTCTGTAAACCTGCCTACATCTATAGTTTTTTTTTATCTTTAATTTTACAGATTTGCTTCTAATTGCTAAATAATGTGAGTAAGCTACACCACAGTCACCTTAAATGCATTGCTATTTACATTATTGATGATCTTCTTTTTGGTTCGTTTTTTAAATCGAACTTTCCATTACTAAAACTGTTAAATCAAAATCGTAGGTTTGTTCGTCAACTGCATGCTCCCAAAACGAAGCAGTTTCTAATATTCAGTTTTTATTATTCTTCTATTATGAGCAGTTTCTACTACACAAACTTGTCACACTATTCAAAAATCATTCTCATTTTTAGATGTAATTCACGGTTGACCGAATAAAAAAAACACTCAAAAGTCTTGTAATTGTAAATCTGACCTACAGGTTAAAACGACAATTTTAGATTAGAATATCTATTAAGAATATACATACGAAAAGTAAGAAAAACTTTAAAACTTGCTACATGACAAATTTATTTTCAAAAAAAGTTTTAGTCAAAACCATAACCAAAACCAGAAATATGCATCACTTCAAACGTCAAATTACATTTTGGCGTTTGAAGGTAAAAACTAACTTTTATCATTGACTTGTAGCAAATATTTTATTGTTCATTCTAGATGTAATCTTAAAAATATCTTTACGAAATCAAAGAAAAAATTATATTCTAAAAACAACTGAAAAAATATCCTAGTTACCTCTTTATATAAAAAAAACAACACGGAATGAACAAATTCAAAATGGCGGTGTTCGAATGAAAATATCAAATCTTTGTCCTGTCAAGTCATTGGACCATATTTATCACAATAACAGTAATTTTAGTTTACTTACACCAGAAACGCACAATATTTCAATACTTTTTTAAAATTTTGCTTTTGATACATGTTTGAAGTTTCAAAGCAACCCGATATGCCATTTTTTATTATAGATAAGAAATTAAATATCTAGTGTAACAAATTTCATAAAATCTTATAAAATTACATCCAAGTATTTAAAAAAACTGCATTATATTTTAATAGTATTTACTTATGACTCAGATCACCACACAAACTTTTTATTAATTTTCCTGGGCTATAATCGATCGAGATAAATAATAGAAACAAGCAGTCTCGACTGCCAGTGTCAAAAATAAAATATCGTAATCTGTAAACATATTTGTGTAAACGCGTGTATAATCTATACTGTCATATCCAATCCAAGTTGAACACGTCATATATATAGCTACATAATATTGTTACCATACCACAACAATAATGCGAACTTTTTTATTCAACTAAATACTATACCAACGTGCGCATGGAAGTTACTTCAATAATATTTTTAAACACTAATTTGGTCCAATCGACGTTAAATATAGAACACATGGAATAGGTACTCAAAATGGCGGACATTAGATGTCGTGAAGATACTTTCAAATCTTAAGATATCTCATCAAACGTTATTACATTAGGTTACATTTATAACATTTTAAAGAATTTTAGATTACTTACGCAAAAAACACACGATATTTTACCTTTTTAGCAAATAGATTTTTTTCAAAACAATACACGTTATACAGCAGACATGTTTGAAGTCACAGCACAGATTAAAAATGAAACCTGCTATTTAAATAGATAAAAAATAAAATAAAAGTTTTAATTATATAACATAAAACCCTAAAATAAAAAGTGAAATGAACTCGGATTATAAATTTCGTATGTAATGTTTAAACTAAGTTGTTTTTGATGTGAAACATCGAAATATATTGGTGCGCCTAGGCAGTGTAATGAAGCAGCACAATCGTATAATGCACGAATGTAGAGATAATTAGGTATGTCATTAGCGGTCGAAATATGAAGATGTTTTCGAACATCCCAATTGAGACGTTTTTTGTATAGTTTACCTTATAGCGTAAATGCAAGCTAAAGAGTAAAATACTAGCTGTCCTCTTTTTTTCTTATTATTTTAATTACGGTATCCGAATGGTGTATTCGACATGTGTGAATACGGCTATCACTCTCTTAGGAACACTTGACCGGTGATTTTGTATACGTTTACAAAATCACCGGTATTTGATATTTTATGTGAGTAAATATGTTTAGTCCTAAAATTTATAGTTTCATGTTAGGGCCGCAGGCGATACGTTGATGAGCGCGTCCTCTGCGCGTTATCTGCGCTTTTGTGGCGATACAAAGCTACAACGCGTCGGCAGTCTTGCGTTCGCTAGACGTCCTAATCGCGTTCATCGCGCGCCGTCCGCACGCACCAAAAACGGTGTGTGCAAAGGCCCCATTTACAAAATGTCATCTCGATTTCTTGAACTGAATGATTTAACGAATCGTAAATGTTCTCAAAGTAATGAAATACTGTGTTCCGTCTTCATTTAAACAATTTGTGGGTACAAATTCTACCAGAAAGATAACTATTAAGGTCATGGGTTCTAAATGGTTTATTTTGTATTAAAAAAAAGTTTTTTATAGAGAGTAAACCATTTTTTCTTAGCAAATTCTATGTCATTAATAAAATTTACTGATCGTTCATAGGTTCTTTTGTTAAGGTAATTACTCTGTAATTGGGGCGAAGTTGATTGCTCCTTTACTAAATAATGAAACCACATTAGCGGGATATTTCCCGGAAACGGGTACTACTACGATAAACTGGAGTTCCGTTTAAGTTTCGTCCAACGGAAACTTAACGATTACTAATTTTCGGAGATGTCGATGCTGGTAACCTTATCGACGGTTCTTACAGCTTCATCTGATACAGGGCTCGCGATCCGAGTGATCTTGAGCTAAAAGTAAAAAATTCTAGGTCCCTAATGTAATCTAGGGGCCTAGTTGCTGGATTTAGCAGCCATCGGTGTGAGCGATGTCTCTACTCAAGTTGAACGTGTTACCGTCGAAGACTATAATGACGTCTACTAGGTAGGGGTGAAACTTAACGATTGGTGAACATTGCACCATAAGTATCCACAACAACCAGAAGACTTACACGCATGGACAACAAATATCAACGGTGCAACTTTGATTGGATCCTTATTTATTTAACCGGTCGATACGCAGATATATAATATAAATACCGCCATTTCACAGCGACACTTCTACGATAAATTTGGATCATTCATGAACCAATAAAATCTGCTATACAGTTCTACTATTGCCTTGTATTTTTGTGTTATTTACTCCTTTAAGAAAAGGATACCTGTTATATATTGCAACAATTTAATTGATGAGAAATTTAATAAAATAGTGAAAATATTGATATATTATGTAATGTACAGGTTTAACAGGATCAAATAACAACACAAAACATTTTGACACCAAATTTATTTCTTATGAATAGTCGTATTCCAGATGCTCGCATTATCATGCGATTGTTAAAGTAAACAATCTTCAATCTTCATTGTATCTTTGCCAGTTTCTATCTTCTTAACTTCGAATCATTTGTTCGCCTGGTATTACTTATTAAGGAATTAATACTTGTAACTTGCTAAAAAAGTAGATGTTTTTTAATTATTAAGTATAACAGAAAGTTAACTGCTTTATTAATAGAAAATATTCCGATTTGTTTTGTTTTCAATAAAAAATATTTAATAATATGCAATAAGATCACTGCAAGGAATCGTTACTCTATAACTGCTGTCGGCTATAATTGTGGTACTATTCTTAATTTTTAAATTTCAAAGCATTTAATCAACTTTATTATTGCGACTCTGGTGAATAGGTTACGCGCGTACATTAACGTAGCTAAGGCTCCAGCTACGAAATAATATAACTCTACATTTATTTCAATTGTCAGAGACGGTGGTGACGGATTTTAAAATGTATCACGTATATTAATTACATATTAAAATATTTAATCATTTAAAAGGATATTGCTTATCTCTCGGTTCTTCGTGGGAACGGTCTCGAAAAGGCGATTTATCCTGAAAAATAATAAATATATGTATAGATTTACTTTTATTACTTTATATTAGGGATTTTTTTTTAAATATTTGCAATATTTTACATATTAATATGAATGTCACTTTCTTTATAGGAGTCGTAACGAAATGAGAAAATTAACAATATGTGTCTTACCCTTTTATGATACTTTTCATAGTGGTGATCCTCCTGTGAACCATTTTGATGATTGCCCATTTTCACAACAGCTGTAAAACCAATAATGAAACAAAAGAATTAAGTTAATCGAATATTACTAAAGTTAAATTAAGTCATATGCTGCTCTAAGCTGGGCCAGTGGTTTAGGCCCCAACTTACGAACTGTATGTAGGTCGAGAGTTCGAACCCAGACAGGCACTTTACTATGTGTAATTTATTTCATAACCACTGCTCCAAAAATGGTGAAGGAAAACATCGTGATAAAACCGGCATGTCTTAGAACCAGCAAATACGAAAACATGTGACATCCACCAACCCGCACTGGGTCATCGTGGTTGATTACGGCCCTTTCCCTCTCTCTGAGAGGAGGCCTGTGTCCCTGCAGAGGGTAAAAACATACTACAAAAGGCTGATTTATTATTTTACATGCTACTCTGTGTGAGACATGATCATCTTCACAATTAACAACTGTAAAGTTAGTAATTTAAATATTTTCAAAGTAAAAAGTAAAATAACTTGCAACCTTTGTAATCTCACTGTTTTTTGTGTTACAATAAAGAGTGGATAAAGTATTAAAAAAATACCCTACTAATAAATAATAAACCCTCGTAAGTGTAATTAATAACAACAGAGCAAATACACTTTTTATCAAATATAATCAATATATAGCAAGTCTTTAAACTGGCATTATACAGTATTATATAATAAAAATATTAGCATAATTAAAAACATAAGAATTAGTTAAATTTTAATAGTTATTAAATAAATAAGTAACTAACAATAATTACTAAAAACCGCAGGCTATAATATATTTTTGGAAATAATTATAAAGATATAATTATAAAGTAATTGGAAAATAACAAAACCGTATACAAATTTCTTATGTTTACGAAAATACTACACATTGAAATGAAACTAATTTTACGGCTAGTTAGAGGCTGATAACGCTTAAGCTTTCTTAGAAGTTTTTGTAATACATAAAAACACCTTGTCACAGTGGTTAGAAAACAGACCCATACCGATAGATGTTTACACAGTGAATCACACCACCGTCCATCGCAATTAGCTACCGTGGGAAAATCTTTGTTTTAGAGAGCACGAGGGATCTGTGATAGCAGACACCTGGCAGCGGAGTTACAGCATGTCAAGGGAGTACTTCTTGACAACAATCTCCACATCCCACGTCCAAGCCGCAGTAACCGAGTGAAGCCCGCCACAGTTGAACAAGTGCCTGCTGTTTTACCATATTTCAGAGGAGTCACAGATAAGATTGGCTACATGAAGAAGGCTTCAATAAAAAATTCTACAAGCTACCTAGGAAAATAAGTCAATTTTTAAGTGTCATTATATAAGATTTGATAAACTTCAAGCCCTCGCGAAAGAACACCGCTTCCTACCCACAATGATACACAAGGCTATTGAAAATAAAAAACATCGTAATTTCAATAGGAAAGATGGCTGGGTACTATCACCTGCTTGGAGTAACGTGATTAATAAAATTAAATCCCAAACCAAGCGTACAACTGCAAGAACTCAAGATACCGTGAGCTCATTCTGCATAGATCGTACGTAGGTAACGTACTTCGCTAGCAACTTTGACAATGGGACGTCAAACACCTCCCCCGTGACCAGGAGCGCTGTAAAGTACTTGAAACGTCGGGAACAAAAACTTAAAATAAACGCAATAAAATCCGTAAAAATTGTTTTATTCCAACGTGTTCAAATTGTTTGAATAAACTAGATATCCTCAATTTAAGAGCTTTTCTGCTCTTGTCACTGGATGAAATAATGCGTGTAATATGTAAATTAAATTGTATATTATACGTCATAAGCAATTCTTACTTCTTAAAAAAAATCATCAGTCATCACAATTTTGAAAATTACACAGTTATTACGATCGCATTAATCTTGACGATCATTTTCATTATTTAAAAAGGCGTGGTTATGCGCCGGAAGTTTTCATACATTAAATCAAGATACATTTTTTTTTGTAAAAAAAACGTAAGTTACCATACGAGGCAGCCATTACAGATTTTATAGAAGTATAATAATCTTGTGGAAATCGTAAGATGAAATGAACTAGTATAATATGGATGGCTAATGTTATAAGGCAGTGTGAAAGTTGATTTTCGAAAATATTTTGGAACTTACGACTTTGAGCTTAAAGGATAGATAACACTTTGTTAACAAAATTTCCATCTTGATTCGGAACAAACTGTACCAAAGCGTTAGCGACGGTACGATAGATCCAGCTCTTTCACAAAATAAGTTTCATACATTTTTAGACTAATTATATTTAAAGTGGTCATGTATTTTAATAGATACATTAAATGATCAAAATTTTTATGATACATTAAATGATCAAAATTAAGGCGAGATATTACTTAAATCACCAGTAACCTCTTGGACAAATTAGGGGTAAAAAAATTTTCACTGAGAGAAAACATTCTTGTTTACCCGACATTCCTCTTCTGGTGATTGTGTAAATATTCACTACAAGTTATGGTATCAGCATTGGAGGCAATGTCTCAAGTGTCGTAGTGTAATTACGTTGTTACTTTGAGCAAGACAACAATAATTTGAAAAGAATAAAATAGTATATAAATTAGGGTTTTGCGTTGTTTTAAGTAAACCCGGAAAATATAATAACAATATTAAACTCGACTCTGAGCTCAAAGGGTCAGCCTGTCGTCATCTGTAGACATAAGCACCCACAGGTGCTGTAAGTTTTTGTGGCAAATAGCACAGTATATACTATGTCTATAGGACAGAGGAGGACGAATCCCTTTGCAACTTCTCATCCCCAAAGGAAAAGTCCTTATCATTTCTCACCCTCAGACTCTTGATATTTAAAGGGTGGTAAACGCGCCTGCACTTCATCGGTGTTCCGAACGTTTGTAGTGATCACAATGATTGTGACTCAAGATCAAATGACACTTGAGCCTTTGCCTTCTTCTTTAATAGTCCTCAAAGGTAACGCCACTTCTTGCTTTATTATTCGAAATTATGAATTCGAATCAAAAGTTGGGTACCCTTAAAAATGTAACCGGTAATCTATTGCCTTTGTTATACTCAAATAAATAATTTTAATATACCAAACCTTTTTGTTCTTCACGCCGTCTCTTTTGTTCTAAAATCGCCGTTTCCTCAGCTCTATCCTAAACATAAAATAAAATATGATCATACATAAATATGAAAATTTACATTAGAACAGGTTTTGGAAAAATTTAAAGCCACTTTATTAACACAAAAATTAAATATCACAGACGTAGATTTATATACCTCCGAATACCGCGTTCCATACAAATTAAACAGTAAAAAGTGAAGCTCGATTTTTATCCCGCGAACGTTTACCAAGCCGCCGACAATGTGCCGACCGTTTAGAATTTGTCTAGCCCGATTATAAAGTCGGTCGGTGACATTTATTACAGTTTTTAATCTATCGTCTATTACATTTCATTGTATTTTTAGGGTTATTAAATATAATTTTGTAATGTAGTTGATAATACTTACAACATGTTATGGCGTCGCATTGTTATTGTTCAAATTTTATAGTGAGTATAAATATTAAGGACTAACTGTGCCCCGCTGTTCAATTTTACTTAAACGAAATGATATTACCTACTTAACACTACCGTATCCTCATCATCATCTCCCTGCCCTTTTCCCACATATGTATGGGTGGACACAGTATGGCCGTAGCACATTTTAACAATCACATATGATTGTTTAAACTGTGATGGTAGTCCATACTATATAGGTTCTGGCTACAGTTTTTATGGCAAATGTTTGACATGGTTCTTTAAATTGCTATAACTTTTTTATTTATAAACCGATTGAGATAAAACAAACACTAAATGTTAAGTGAAGCTTACCACAATACATTAGTGAACCGCACCCAAATCGGTTAAGCCGTTTCTGAGATTAGCGGTAACAAACGCACAGACAAACAGACATACAGACAAACAGACAAAAATTCTAATAATTATTTTTATGAAGGCCCCCAATAATAGTTTTTCTCAAATATCTTCCATGTACAGAAAGCGATTAGTTACAATTTTATTATATGTATAGATATATTAACAAAAATCCGAAGTTAATTAAGGTACTTGAGAAATGTGATGTTCATACACTTATTTTTCTTTGATGCATAGTTTTTATATGATTTTATAGCGCAAACCGTCATTTTTTTAATTCACAAGCACGGAGATTTTGTATTCGTATGGCGGGAAACGAATGACTGCGGGATTTTACGAAGTCACCAATTGGCGACTTAAGGTGGCTACACTTTTATCGTCGTCCCGGATTATCCATTAGGAGGTATATAAAATCTTTGATCGCAGATAATTTTCCTATTTTTTATAGTTGCTTTAAACTTTATATACCTTTTTGACTTTGTTAATGATTATTACCATTATTGTATTTGAATAATTAAGGGTAGTGTGTAATTATAAGACAGATGTGCAAAAGGTAACATGTTACGGATTTTTGTTAAAAAGGCTTATCCTAAGTGTGGGGTCATCAATCATGAGTGCAGCGTCGTTAGTCATTGTGAGTGTAACGTCACTAGTTAGCGTGTAATGATGTTTTGGCAATGCTTACCCTCTTGCGGCTCATCTTACGCTCTTTACGTTCATCGCCTCTAATTTTAGACTTTCTTTTTTCCTTTTCTGGTGAACGTTCCTCGATATCTTTGCTACCCTGCTCATGCAGAAATATTATATTATTTCATGAAAATTTAACTAAATAATATATTGTCATAATTTCCATTAAAAATTGCCGCACCCTTTTCACATTAGCATGACATTTTTTGTAAAACAAAATTCCCGACCCTTAGTCCATTTTTATATGTATCTATTATTATCAAGTCATTTTGAAATGACATTCATATGAAATTTTAAGATTTAAAATTCAATATGACTTTGTAGGAATATCATGTTAAAAATATGACAAAATATATTCGACTCGATAAGAAAAAAATTAAATCTAGATTATGTTAAAGTATATTTTTCAAATAAATTTTATAATTATTAAATTGTTGAAATCAAATCCTTTTGCCTTACATTTACAGAAAATCTCATGCTTCATAAACCATCTCGATAGAAATTAAAATGATATAGATTGAATAAGTTAAAAGTCACAATGCATCAAGACCACACCCTCAACAAACTGTATTTTGTGTCCAGTCATCATTCAGTTCCACTTTCTTCAATAAGCTTCTCTAATCCTTCGTTCATTCGCTTCTATAGAAATTCTTTGAAATTTCAACTTCAAAAAACCTCAATACTTTTCTTCTTCATATCATTTCCTTAGTATGTCCAATCATTACAAATGCCATGGATGTATTTGCTTCACGATAAATTTGTTTTCTTCTTAAATGTATGTATTCTTCTGTTTATTCTATCTCGTCAATCTTTCTCTCACTTTTGTGTTTAAGGGGTTGTTATACAAGTTTTGAGAAGATAATGTCTTAATTCATTGTCCCTTTTAACTCATTCACTAAACCAAAAAAAAACTTATCAACCTTACCAATGTTCGACTTGACGGACTGGGCTGATTGGACGTACGACACACATTTTGATTTAATACATTTTGAGAGTCCTAATGAATATAGTTTATAATATAGTATCTTCCAATTCAATCTTCTAAAATGAAATAATTTCAAATATTCTTGCAGTTTATAGTTTCTTTTCGCCATTTCTTCTACGTTCAATCCAATAATCTAAAAATCATTTTTCACCAATTTTCTATACAATAATCATTTGTTCCGTAACGCCGTACACGTAAAGATGTGATTGATTTGATGACAAACATTTCAAGCTCCTTATGTTGTATTTCTCATGTTTGAGGGTTCATCTAAGACTTTCGAAAGCATCAATCCTGTGTGGTGGAATCTGATCAGACCAACGCATCGGCCCCGGCGCCTTTTTCTTCCACTTTGCCAGTCACCACTGGTTTTTCAAGATTATGTCCGTCGCTCTGGCAAAGTACTTGTCCGAAGTACTTGTGTAAATGAGATGTAAATGTAGAGACATAGAATATTTTGTATTTAAAAATTGTTTTCTTTAACTTTTGTTAAAATGTGCTTATAATTATAATTTTACTTTTACACATTTCTTGATAGATAGATGATTTGAACTTTTTTACTGATTTTCCATAAATTGATTCTCTTTATTAATTTTCTCGAGTGACAATATATTTAACTTGCTTTGACAATATATTTAACTTTGCTGTTAACAAATCTGTAAACCCATCTTTACTTCACTGCAGCATCAATGTTCCTTGCCTTCCTTTATACGCGGTTCATTTCTGGTTTGGCAGTTAATATTTAATAAGTAAAAAAAACTGCAAAGGAAATAAATCTTCAATCATTCAATGATATTCATTCTTCTTTTGTCTTCTTCGTTATTTTCATCGTTAATTTGATTAGAACTTTTTTTTCGATTGTTGAATTAGATTGATTTTTTAATTGTAACACTATTGATTTAAAGTCTAAGAGTTTTTGCACTGAACAGTCTCAAGTCCACAGATCTTGATCACGATTGCGCACATTTTGTTTTAGCCGTTAGTTTTAGACAGCAAGGTTCGGTCGTTGCCCAGCCCAATCGTCAGTCCGGAACGAGCGGGATGCGAGCTCGATTTATCACAACAATACTCACCTTGCCGGTGCCGCTGCTTTCTACTTTGCGACGCTTCACGTCTGTCAAATTTAAAAAGCAACACGTTAATGCACATCAATAGTTTATTTTTTTTTTATATAATCAGGTACATATAAATAAATAAATAAATAAAT
>JWHW01025485.1:557332-567912 GCA_000931545.1 Papilio glaucus | reverse complement strand
CCTATTCTGTATTACTGAGAATCGAATTGTTACAAGTTTTACATGACTACATACCACGATCAATATCGTCAGCAGGATGGCGATGATCATGTGGAGGTGACACTGCTTCCAAATAACGCTCCTCCTAAAAAACAATTGTTACATAAATAATCTCTTTATTACTCGACTTTAGTTGACTTTTTATATGAAGAGTAACGGAAGCTTGATGAATAGGACGATTATAATTGGTAAACATTATATACGCATATTATTTGTTGTCTTTTTGATGAAAATCGTTGTTATACATTAAGGCATTACTCACTTATTTAATAAATAAAAACACACAAAATAAAATTCGGAGATGTATCCATTGAGCGGAATATTTTATACCTGTCGGAGATCATAATATAAAAAAAAAACAAATGGAGGACTTTATGTTTTGTTTTGGAGTTATTTTTTATTAAGTTCTTACAATTTTACAACACCACTCTTACATACAAATAAACTGTGTGTTGCATTGTTGCACTAACACTAATATACATGTTATGCATGTATCTATTGCTACTGTTTAATTTACATTTTTTCGGATATTGAAGTAAATAAATCATATATACTCACTCTATGTGAACGCTCTCTTGGTGATCTATCTTTACTTCTAACCTCTTCCTTATTTCTCTCTTTAAGGGATCTGAAATAAAATATTTGGAATATCATCATTCCCTTGCCTCGTACCCAAGTTTAAATGGGGTCAGCACAACACGTTTCCTTTTCCCAAGCCTTTCTCAATCACAATCATTTTCATCAATCGTCAATCCTTCCTTGCTCCTGTCATCTTTCATGCAATCGATCCATAATTTCTTAGGCCTACTCCTACCAACATATCTCTTCACATTTATATCTATCACTCTGCTTGTCACCTGCCATCCTCCCTCCCCATACGGCCTTTCTTACACACCGCTACGTAAATCTCCGATACCTGACGACTTTAGTCTCCAAACGACTATGTCAATACAAGTTCATTGAGCTGCGTACACATGCATGCCGAGTCGCCGCGACTGTCAAGTGGTCGGATCAATTATTTAATTCTAGCAGTTCCACATGGAATTCAATAAAAATGTGTTTTCATTTCGCAAAATAATTATAAAACTTTTTTAATTATTGGAATTTCTCCATAATCTTTCATCCTCTATTTTAGACCTTTGACCTTTGGAGCATGAATTTTCAAAAATTATAATTTCATTGTGACTTAGTCAGACACACCGCACATAATACACGTGTTGTCGCTACGCCTGTAGTGATCGAATACACAACTCGCGTCTTACGATTTATTTTTGTGTGTACCAGAGTTTGCGACGTAAGTATCCGACATTCGTATCGGAGACTTGCGTAGCGTTGTGTACGAAGAGCCTAACACGAACATACCATGCTAACCTTTTGCTCCTAAATCTACCACCAGTGCTACTTTCTTTACCGTTTTTCGTTCCGTATCTTATTCATTAGTCTTAAACCACACATCGTAATAAACAAAATTTGGAAGAGAGGCCAACGTTTCTTCCTTATGACAAATATTCCTTATTACTATCAGGTTATAGAAATCTATTGTCACTGACACAAGAGGTTTAGACAATAGTCACTACGCTTAGCTCATGCGCGCTAGTGACTAAAGCTGGTGTATTTATACACAAATGACACCGGTATCCATGTTACTAGTCTTTAATCAATCGCCTTCACAGATCCCAGACAGTAACATGAGAACCTACAACGGTATCTGAGCTCACATACCCCTCTCTTGCACTTAAATTACCTTTGATATTATTGGTGATTAAGTTATAATATTAAATATTTTTGTTATATTTATTATGTATATAAAATGGACGTATGCGTCCAGATACTTCGCTTTTTAGCCAAATCACATAACAGAAGGATTGTGATCGTGGGTGGTTGTAGGGGTGTAAAAGGTACGGGGGTTGTAAGTGTATTCGACAATATGTTACCAACAATTGTATAATTATAAGAAAAAACCCAGGGAAGCGGGTGTTTACAACTATAAAACATTAAAACAAACTTACGATCTCGACTCGCGCTTAGACTCTTTGTCACGATCGGATTCCTCGCGACGTCTCTCACTGTTTCTCGACTCCCTTTTATCTGTCTCTAATAATAAAAAAAACATCAAGATAAATAAACAACTAACTATTGTCCTAGCTATTTTAACTAAATGACAACCCTAATTACAATGGAAAGATTAGCGAGGACAGACCGTTCCACAACGGGGCTGTGCGTGGCAGGAAATTTTGCGAGAACCGCACTGTTGAGGAATGCTGTCGAGGAATGGGTACCTGGCGGTCATCGTGTCGTCCGATGACGAAACTCGGCGGCAGGAATCGTTCCAAACAATTCTTCGGAACACTCAAAACGAAGATCCACGACAAAGGGTTGTTTTTAGCGGTAATGGCGCAGACTTGTCTCTTTATGGCATTGAAATCAACAAGATTTTGTCGACCCCAATCCAAGACTTCACCTAATAGGATCTCCAGTTCAGACACAAGTTTCGTCCGGTTCTCATCGGAAGTAGCCCGAGAAACGATAGCGCGGGCCGTGTACAGTGCATCACTCGTGCTATCGTCTGCATAACAATGGATGTTGCTAATTTGCAGCATGTCATTGATATGCAGAAGAAACAAGGTGGGCGAGAGTTCACAGCCCTGTGGGACACCAGCATTAATTAGTTTCAGGTCAGAGTATGCACCGTCGACAAAGACCTTGATGCTCCGACCCTCCAGAAAGCTGGAAATCCAGGTGCAGAGTTTCTCGGACAGCCCGTAGGAAGGCAACTTCGAAATAAGTGCTTTGTGCCACACCCGATCAAAGGCTTGGCCACGTCCAAACTAACCGGCAGGGCCTCCCCCTTGCCCTCGATTGCCTCAGATCATCGATGCGTGAGGTACGCAAGAAGGTCACTAGCTGAGCGATGCGGACGAAAACCGTACTGACGATCGCTAATCAGCTGGTGCTCCTCAAGGTACCTCATAAGTCTATTTTGTAATCAATACCCAAGAGTCATTTATAAAAAATAATTATACTTTTAACATCATATCCTACTCAAAGTAAACCATAGTTGGAGTTTTCAGAAAGACAGAAGAGTTCTTCTTCATTTATCATCATCATCTTCCTGCTCTTTTCTCGCTTTATGTGGGCCCGGCATATGTTCTTCATTTATAATTTATAAAAAGATAATGGTATAATCTATTTATCTCGTTACAAAGCCATCTACGTACCTTAATAAATTTCGCAATCGACAAATTTATGATTGCAAAAATTGCCATCGATTTATATTTGTTATTTGATCATTGATACTAAAGGCCTTTAAACGCAAGGTTTTTAGTGCGCGTTGACTCAATTAGGACGCAGACCGTCGATGCGTTGTGTTCTTGTATCGCCACAAATGGGCAGATAACGCGCAGAGAATGCGCTCATAAAAACGTCGTGTGCATAGACCCTAACTCTTTATAAAAATCATCTAGGAAGTCTTACCGGCAGGTTGCGGCGAGGTACTTGCTTCAGTTTCCTGTTTGGCAGGCGCGGTTTCCTCTTTGACTGCAACCGCGGGCGCAGACGCCGCTGCCGCTAACATCTTGTGCTGATCACCGATCTAAATATGTATTAAATGTTAGAACTTAATATTTTAACGTGTCATTTGTGATGCAAATAAATTTTGGGGTTGGGGTAGTTGGATGATTTTGACAACTGAATTCCCTCATCTCCATTCGACCATTGGATATTTAGGCATACAACTAGTCTTTATCTTTTTATTGATGATATACCTCGCGCGTTTGAGTCTTCGTTCATTGTTCCTATGACAAAGGTATGGAATAAACTGCCAGACTTTTGTTCCTATTGCGAAGTGGGTACCTTCAAAGCGTGAATAGCCTAATGCTAATCAGGTGGTATTGTAGTCAAGTGCAAGTTCATTAAGAAAAAATGATTACCTGATGGAAGTCGCACTCTCTCATCATATTTGGCACTTTGGTACGTAGTTGCCCACTGTATCCTGTTGCGAGCACATATAAATCTTGACGCTGGGACTTTTCTTCTTCTTTAACCTGTAAGGATATTTACCTTTTTTTAAATTTCTATCGTACAGATATTTATCCTCCTATAATTCTAATTTCAACTACATATCTAAAGGTAACGTGCTTGGTCAGAATTAATGGTAGCCTCAGCAACCTCACATGTGCCCACTGTCATCCATCAGGATCCGCAACAATCACGGGTATTATGGCTACATTGACCCACACTGTCCAGGAATGTGCGCATTTATACCATGGTCGTAGTTGTGTACGAACATGCGCTCTTGTGCAGGTTGTCTGCAGGTTACAAGCAGCGTCAGAAAGTTCATCACTAATTAATAAATAATTAGTTTAAAAATATTTATAAAGTCATGAGAACTATCTGTACATCAAATATTTCTAAAAACCATATAATGTTTTTGGATTTAAAGTATAACAATAAAATGACCCGATCGTTAACCGATCGCTCTCGAGCCAATGCAAACAAAGGTAATGTTCATGAATATCACATATATACGTCACCGAGCGATTATAAGAGTAGGCCCTTTATAATCGGGCTATAAAAACAATATTACACAGGTTTCTTAAACACTAAACTATTAAACGAAAAACATATCATTGACTCCACTAATAAATTCAGTATGTAAAGGTAATCTATTTTAGTTACTAATGTTACCAAAATAATTGAAAATAACATCACTACAACATTTTGTTTGTTTACGTTAACAGCTTGCCAGCAAAAGAAAAGAAGTGGCGTGGGATACGAGCTTCGACCAATCAGCGCGGGCGTTTCGTTTAGTCGAACGACATTTTTATCATATTCACAACTGGAATGAAACTGACTGACTGACGAAACGAAACGTCATATTGTCAATGATTCGTTCAACTGAGAATGTGGAATGTGCCGACCGTTTAGAATTTGCCTGAATTATAAATGTCTACTCTGACAATCGGTCGGTGACATATACACAACCATGGAAAAACTGATTTCACAAATATGTTTAAAATTTACCTTTTCAACTTTTCGCTCTATGATTTGTGCTAATTTTCCTAATACTGGGAAGTGAGGCAACACTCGTATAAGCACGATCAACGCGTTGCGAATCTGCACGTAGTCCCCGGAGTCCAGACACACCACCATCGCTTTGGTTATCTTGTAGTGCCATTTGTGACACACGTGCCTGCAAGTATCAGACAGACACTCGTTCAAACAGCAAATCGTTAGCGGTAGTGATCCAACAGTATGTGACTATGCCTGTCCATTGACGAATAACTAAGAACTCAGGTTACAAACGATTTATTATGTATAGACTAGCTCACCCGGCAAACTTCCTTCCGCCTTATTTATTTTCGCTTAACCGTGGGTTTCCACTGGCGTAAAATCGTGTATCGAAACAAGCTTTCTCTCTACCTTTCTCTTTGAAAAAACTGTGATGACAATATGTTTGCGACGAGTTTATACGTCAGAGGAAACCCACAGTAAGACCAGCTCACCCGGCAAACTTCCTTCCGCCTTATTTATTTTCGCGCGTGTATGTTTTTATTTTGCGATAACTCCGAAGATATTCATTAAAATTATATGGTGTGAAAGATGTGCATGACATGCTCAGTATAACTAACGTATTTAAGTTGATGAGGATTAACACTGTACCATCTAAATAGCTTTATAATTACCGTATTGTGCGTGTTCATGTTTTACAAAAGTTAAAATGGATGTAGTAAACTATCCTTAAAAGATAGATATATGCCATCGTTATTTTGTTAATCTTTTTAATATATACAATTCGGTAGTACATTATTTTGATCTATCTCGTAAGGTATAACCAGGGTTTGCAATGCAAGCGAACAAAAAGGTGTTTTACATCACATTATAAATTCACATTAAAATTTTTCTACTATAATGTGCATGTATTATACATATTAGCTTCCTCTTCCATCATCACTCTGTATTGATGTGAACCGCATTAAAATCCATTGCTTGGTGTAATAGATCTAAGGGAACAGATAGCGGAAGCGACTTTGTTTTATACTATATAAAGATGTTCAAATCAAAGAAAGGTTCTGGATTTAAAGTGAAATGTCTCAATAACATTACAACATACAAATTTTCGTCGGTTACGAATTCTTTGGATTTTGCTTATTTTGGCTATTTGGCCAATATAACTTCTAACTGTTTTTATATTTTAATCCTTGTTTTTATATTTTATCAAGTTAGATACATACCTGCCAATTATTCCCTAAACATGCTATCGAAATGTAATATTTAATTCAATTGTTGTTAAGACTTTTACAAATCTTTGTGACTTAAATTTGTTATTGAATGAAATTTATAATTAAATTACATACTATCATTTATTCTGTGAACATGCTTTAGTTCGAATATAGGTCAGGCGTTGTCTTAAAGAACAATAAATTTGAACAAGAGGCAATAAATGCAATTTGACCTACCGATAGTTCTCGTAGCCGACGTGATCGTTGGCCTCTGTAAACTGGTTGGAGACTCGGTACTTGGTGACGAAGCCGGGGTAGTGCGCGCACTCGCGGTGAAACGCCGTCCGGTCGGCATGCCAGCGCATGGCGGTCGCCAGCACCTGGCACAGGAACGTGCCGTAGCGCGCCGCCTCGCCCTCCGTACACGACATCACTGAATACGCTATGTCGCAGAACAACTGGCACACAAACATTTAAATTATTACAATAACGTCTATGACTGACACATCAATTTCTGTAAAAATGCATTATCTAAAATGAAAAAAAAAACAAAATACGTAAACAACGTATCCCTTATATATATAAAAAAACTCCCGGCTTTATTTTATTCTTTTTTAGTATTTGTTCTTATAGCGGTAACAGATAGAACATCATCTGTGAAAATTTCAACTGTTTATCACGGGTCATGAAATACACAGCCTGGTGAAAGGCGGACCGACAGCGGAGTTTTAGTAATAGGGTCCCGTTTTACCCTTTGGGTACGGAACCCCAAAATGTAACGATGCTGAAGTGCCTGCGGGCTAGTATCCATAAAAAATCGAAGGCCCCTACGTAAATCAATAAAGGATTTTGTTTATATCTTCATTAATTTTGTTAAAAAGTTCAATATTAATCACGTTGGAAATATAGATTAGAAGGGCCGAAGTGTAGATTTTTCTATAGACTATGTATAAACCGAAAAAGTAAGAGAGCTCAGTGTTATGGGGCTAGTTAGCTCACCCTGTCGTAGCACAGCAGCGTGGAGAAGTTCGGCGTCTTGAGCGCGTGGACGGTGTGCACGAATTGCGCGCAGTAGAGGGCGTCGGCGGCGGTGAAGACGCAGCGCGGGAACAGGCAGAGCTGCATGAGGCGCGTCACCGTCTCGTTCTTGGCGGACTTGGCGGCGCGCGCGGGGAACCAGCCGGCGCACTCGAGCTGCAGCCGCGCCGATACGCGCGCCGTGTGCTCGCGCTGCCGGCGACGCTCCTCCTGCACACATACAAACATGAACACAATATCGTTGATGTATTATTCACAAACAAAATTAGAAATTAAAGCAACAAACTCAATATTATATAAAATTGACCTGCAGTTTTTCTATCAAAGTTTTAAATCGCTCCTGTTCCTTCTTGCCCTTGGCTCCCTGCGAAATGTCCTTAGCGGCCGTCGCTGCGGCAGATTTTAAGCGCTCTATTTCGCGGTCGTAACTTTCTTCAGGAACTTTAAGGTCGTACATAGATAAAGACCTGAAAGTAGACATTATGTGAATAATTAACTTATTATACAAACGGCTTTACTCACGTTCAAGTTTTTTCCTCGGTATTTTGTACCGACAAGTTTCGGACCTATCGGAGGTTCTTCTTCAGGGTGAGTGGGAATAAATATATATGAATAAAATAAAAACCCCCATCAACTGGAGGCACTGCCAGATACTGAGAGGGCGACGGAGTAGCAAAGCAAACTTGCATTCTGCTAAATGTCCACGACTCTCGATGATCCGAGCAAAGTTTCAACCTTTGGACAAATTGACATTTGTCCGACAAATAGACGTTTGTCCGACAAATATTACTAGCATTTTGTAATGCAATTTTTTTTTACTAAGTGCTGAGTATAGGCCTGATTACGTATGAGAATATGATGCTATCCAGGATTACTAAACGATAATTACGAGCCCTATCTATTATATTCATTCATCATTTAGACAAGTCTTGGAAAAAACAAATTGTTAGTATTACATATATATGACAGCACAAGACAGAATAACATACCAAAACGATACATAGAACTCTGGCGATATATCTTCCCAAACTCTAGAAGGTAGAAGGGGCGTTATGGATATGACGACCGGTTCTAAAACTTCTTTAGAGGCCGAACAATATCTTTCTATGCTCTGCTCCTGCGACTCTGTTTTGCTGTCTGATTCTTTTCGCAGTAGTTCTGTCTTGGCTGCTATTTTTTGCGCTAACACTGGACGGTGGAGGAAAAACGCCACGTCGGCGTCAACATGATAGTCTTGAAGAAGCTCCTATGGACAAAAAAAAATTTTTTAGTTAATAACTGTCAGCATATATTTCCCTATACTCCATTAACTTATCAAATCGTAAATGTTATACGGAGTTGGCACAAACATAATCTCTCCATTAATGGGATGTCACGAGGTTAAAAAATTTATTATAAATACCATGCTGTATGTTAAATTGTGGGATGTATTAAAACTTTTATGAAAAAAAAACTACCTTCCCTGTTTAACTATAAGTGGGAAAAACTGTATCATATTAAAACCATAATCGGTAAAAAAACTAAATACCTGCAACGGTGGTAATCTCGCAGCATACTCGTCGGGTGCGTGCGAGGAAGCGAGGAATGTGCCCAACTGCACGAGAGCATCCTGGCACTGGTCCGCCAGCCGGCCGACCACCTTCAGCTGTGAGCCCGGTGGCTCCCCAGGAGTGGATACCTCATCCTCGCATTCTATAAAGTAATATAAGTTCTTTGTCCAGGACTAGGATACTAAAATAATACACCGTGTGAATTTTCATGCATACGTGACAAATGGAAAAAGGTTAAAATAACTAAGAAGATAAAATAACTTCTTCGATCCGACATAAAGATCTAAAAACTAACTTATTAATGTTGCCTATGCAAAATTACTATTTTAAGATTTATTGGGACAATTTAAACCCGTTATAAGTTATACTTAACAAACCTTTCCATACACAGCAATGGCGTTGTTGAGCTGACAATATACACAGAGCAATATCCAAATTGTTTCCGACAACGGCGTCCTTCAGTCGCGCTGACGATCTTCTTGTGTTGCGAACTTGTGAGAAGTAACCAGCCTACAAATAATACAGTCAATTCAAAATAACATACTACAAATAACATGTTTATGGTTTAAACCATAAAAAATCAATTTTGCTAAACCTTATCACCATTAGCATTGATACATGAATGCATATATTTTCTTTGGTTATAAGAAATCTTAATCTTTAACCCTCTTGAAATGTATGACCAATCCGTTTGATGTAACCTGTTTTCTTAGGATTCTATGTGATTTTTTTTATTGTTGCATGCAATAGCTGCTGCCGGTGTGTGGCTTTCCCACTGTTAATCTCTTCACTCACCTTGTCTGTTTGTGGCTCTTTTTAAAGCTTATATTACATTTTATGGCAACCAATTAGATGATTTTATTTGTTAAGTAATAGAATAAAATAATATAAATAACTAAAAATGGTCATTATTGTAATAACCGATAATATAATGCATTATTCTTGAATAACGAATTACTGGAGATGGCATTATCCTGTTGTTGGTTATCGTTATCCGTTGTTAGGCAATGTTACTCAGGAGAGCGAGTAAGCATTACGCAAAAGCTAGTGGGTGGGAAAAAGAAAGCACTCGACGCGTGTAGATAGGTGCCGAGTCTAGGCCACGATTTTGTACTTTATTCCAATACCATAAAGTACATTTTACAAACATATTTATGTGATAATGTAATACGAATAACGAAATAATGGAGATATCATTATCCTGTTGTTGGCGACTGGTTGTATAATGGCTTATCCGTTTTTAGACAATGTTACTCATAATCGCTCTTATGTAAGTATTAAGCGCAAACTAGTAGGTGGGAAAAAGAAAGCACGATAGGTGCCGAGTCAAGCTCACGAATAACCGTACCGAATATTTTTCTACTTTGTTTTTATATCAATTTAAAATAAGTATTTTAGTTTGTTTATATTTCGGACGATACCTTATTATAATTTTGATAAAACCTATGCGGTTATTACTGTTACTAGTGAAGTTTAGTTTGCATAAAAACTATAAATTTTGTTTTTTTTCTATATAAGCTTCTTTCTTTTGTTTTTATTTATTAGAGACAATAATAATTGTAAATAAGTGTACATATATGTTGTGTTTGTGTTTTAATTATACAAATTAAGTATACAAATAACAACTGCTTTTTTTCCATTAAAAAAATGTATGAAAGGAAGTTTATTGATCGTTACATTATGGTTTTATAAACGGCTTCTTTCAGATTATCTTTAAAATATTCCTTAATAT
>JWHW01025485.1:521715-537395 GCA_000931545.1 Papilio glaucus | reverse complement strand
GATGAACGCAAAAGTCGTTCATGATTCGACTGGTTTATTCTTCAACAATAAACCAGTCTAACCGTTTACGTCACATAAACAGTCTAAAAAAACAGTTCGTCCATTCAACTACCACGTCTATTGTCAATGTCAAGTTGTCAAAATAAAATACTGTGTGTGTCATGAAATAAGAAATAACCTCTGTTGTACAAGAATTCAAAGCAAACTTCAGCTGAAAAGTGCAGAGTACTACATATAACAAGTTCTTCTGTTAGTTATTCTAAGAGCAAAAGCAGTTTGTTTGAACATGGAGCCAAGTCAAGAAAATGTAGTTCAAGCTGTTGTTATAATGGATCTTTTTAATAACAATTTTTCTCCTATCAATAAAACTAAGCCTATGGTAAGCTTTAGTCAATGTTTTAGGTAAATTGTTATCTTGAAAAACATATACACGAGATACATTATAAATAAATAAAGCCCGTAACCCAGAGCGGTAGGCAGAGATCATGGATTTCCATTTGGCGCGATGCTTGAACACCTCTCTCGCTTCTTCTAATTTCATACACCTACGCATGCGTGCTCGTCGGTGATGTGTGTTCCTTATATCGCCCTTTTTTTGTAAGCCATTAATCTGATCAATATAAGTTCTCCTAGGGCGTCCCCTACCAACATTACCAGTAACTTTTGCAACATAAATTTATTTCGGTATTCTTTCTTCATTCATCCTCTCAACATGCCCAAAACCACTGAAGTATACCTTTTTCTCTTATAACGCTATTTCTAATCCTGTCATTTAGTCATGTCTAACATCTTAAGGATTGCATGACAATGGCATTAACTCTACTAGCATGCTTTTCCTGCTAAACCTAGCTCTCACTTCCATACATTAAAGTAGGGACTAGTACAGAATTGTGTATTGCCAGACAAACCTTCATAGACACATTCTGACTCCTCACTACTGTGCTTATAGCCCCATTCATTTTATTTCCCGCATTCACACTTCGTTCAAAATCTTTAACATGCCCACTGTATCTACTAAACATACACCCCAAATACACAAACTCTTCCAAGTGTTCAAGTGTCTTTACCGTTAACATTTATTTCAATTAGTCTTACTTTGTTCTCTTTCAAACACCATTACTTTCGTCTTATCTAAATTCATCTTCATACTTTTCACCATTGAAAGAATCATTCTCTACTTCAGCATAAGTTGTAAGTCCTCCACCGATGATGCAAACATCTGGTCATCGGCGTTTGTGTCATCGGTAACACAACAACAACTACCTCACTCATTCTTAATCCACAATCTTCGTTTATCAAAGCTTTCTAACAATCATCCATGAAGAGATTGAACAGCCAATAACTTTTTGGTTTACAGCCAGAAACTTTTCTATGATCATACGTAAAGATAATATCAGATCTTTTCTTTACCCATTCCTTTCCTAAAACTTCATCACTTTTTCAAGATTTCCCACAATGTTGAGAAGGCTGATTCCTTGGTAATTTTTACAACCATGCTGTGAACCTTTTCTTAATGTAAAGGGACGATGAGAGCATTACACCAATCTTCTGGTACTAGGCCATGTCCAACATATATGAAAAAAGACCCACAGCATTTCAAGGGAAGTCCTGTCATACCCAGGTACATGATGTAATATTAATTTTCAGGCATTAATTTCTGTAGCTGGTGTACCTCTTATTGATTATGTTTTGGAATCACTAGGACTTGGTGGAGTTGGTGAAACAATTTTGTTCTGCTGTCAAGATGGACCAAAAATAAAGGAGCATATAAAGTAAACCATTCTCTTCATACATGTTATTATTTCAACATAAATACATACATAACTTACAGTATTCTTATGATATAGGATGTCAAAAAAAGAAAAAGCGCCATGGAGTTTGACTATGGATGTCCAAGTACTTATGTCTGAAACTTGTCAAACTATGGGTGATGTAATGAGAGAAATTGATGCAGCCGGTCTTGTCAGAGGATATTTTGTATTATTGGGAGTTAACAGCATTACCAATGTAAACTTTGCATCCTTGCTTGAAGAACACAAGTAAGTTGAATTGGTTAATTCTTTGTTATATTTATATTACGAAAATAACCAATTACTTTTTTAGATTAACCTGTAAAAAGGATAAAGAGGCTGCAATGACACTGATATATAAAAAAGTTTCCTGGGAACATCCATTAATAAAAAATAATAAACCATTAATTTTGGCAGCCGATGGGAACACTAATAAAGTTCTCATACATGAAAAAACTAAATCCAATAACAATACTTTGCAGTTACCACTTGTAAGTGTATTTCACTTCATGAGATTATTGAAGAATCCTTCCGACTATTATATTCTAATAGAACTCCTTATACAACATTCTGATTTAATCTTAAACAAATTTTATACTGTAATAATTTGCCTCTCTCCTCCTATTTTCAAAATTGTAAGTCTTAACCTATATAAAATTTTGCATATGCCTCTTTTTGATTAAGTATGTGCTTTATAATACTCATGAAATTAGTATAATATGAGGTTTATACAGGAAATTAATTTTATATAATTATTTTCAGGATTGTATCTTGAGTCATTCAGAAACAAAGTTGCATCATAATTTGGTGGATGCCAACATTGCCCTATGTTCACCCTCGGTACTTCCTTTATTTGCTGATAATTTTGATTTCCAAACTAGAGATGATTTCGTTAATGGTGTATTGATAAATGAGGAAATTCTAGCGAGTTCGTTATATTACAAGATTTTGAAAGAAAACCAATATGCCGCTGCTATTACTAACTGGAAAACTTATCAGATAATTTCGTAAGTTATACTGATAAACAGGTTTTGAATATATTTCAATAAAAGAAAATTATAAAATCTCACAGCCACAACATTTAACTTAAATGGACCAGTAGGTCACAGTCACATAAAACAAGGTTATTAGATACAACAATATAAGTTGTTTGAACATGTGATTTTATTTTTAAAATTGATGATGGGCAATATTTTACATATAAGTGATTATTATACATTGTAATATACATGTACAACTAGTCATATTTAGAGAGATAAATCACTATTTTGGGTATCATGACTAAATTATCAAACATTTCAGGTGGGATATATTGCACAACTGGGTATATCCATTATCTATTGAGACTGGTTCATTCTTTCAAAACAACTATATTTTTATGGAAAATCATAATTACCGTAAAATAACCTCAAAGTTAAGCAGGTAAGAAAATATATTGGGGATTTATAGGTTTTAGAAATACATTATTTATTTTTATACTGTTTTAGATCTTGTTCACTTGTGGAGGATGTACTAATAGGTGCGGATACCGAAATTTGTGATAATACTACAATATCTAAAACTATGATTGGTAATAATTGTAAAATAGGAAACAATGTTACCTTAATAGGAAGCCAAATAATGGAAAATGTCACCATTAAAGACAACTGTAAAATTATCAATTCATTTATTGACAACAATTGCACAGTAGATGCAGATTCAAATGTAGAAAATGGGACCATTATAGCTGATAATGTAACTATAAATGCAGGAAGCAAATTAAAAGGTGCTGTCATTGAATGTTCCAAAGAAGATAAGAATGGTCAGTATATTTCAATAATGCAATTAAATGAGGATCAAGAAAACACTAAGCATTCATGTCTAAATAACTTGACGGCTTATGGGTTTCCCCTGACGCAGTTTTGGCGCATTCCTAGCCCACCACTCTCACAATTCTATAATTACCAATGAATTAATGTCAATATCTGAACTACTAGTGCCAACAAAGATAGGTTAGGTTCCCGTTTGGGAACACCCTACTCACAAAAATTCAGGCGTTAAGATTAGTGGAAAGGTGTACGGGGGCAGGCTGGCTTACAGTGCGACATTCGGGGCTTGATCGGCTTGACCACTGCTCAAACCGTCACTTGCCCCCTCAGCATGGCCTTCGCCACCGTCGGGTGACCCCAACCTCCTCGCCTGTGGCCCTCTGACGGAACGCGTGACCATTTCCCCGCCTATGGCTAGCATCCAGGGCAACCGCTTAGCCTGAAATCAAACAAACCAAAGACGACAAACGGGACCAAAGACTTACGCCACCTACAACCCTGTGACGCTCGAGAGTACCCATCCAGTTGGAGAATTACATCCTCGTGGATTTGTACTCCCGACTCACACGGGGAGGTGTCATACTACGCGTCTTTCCAGCATAACAGCATTTCTACGATATTTGTTATCATCCATATTTCACTATTATACATTTACTACAACTAACATTATAAACGACGTTAACCGGAAAGAAGCTCCAGGAAATAATACAAGTCGAATGGCACCTCCTCCTTATAAGGATAGGATATGAAGGTGAAGAGGATGGACGGAGAGGGGATAAATGGAAAAGGAATATGTTCTTTTACATGTAGGTAGGCACCGCATCTGCGACAAATTTATGATTTGCCTATGAGTAGCGGTCACTTTAAATTGGGTGACCTGCTTGCTCGTTTGCCACCTTTTTCCATAGCTTACCTTATATTATGCAATATTGTTGACAGAAAAGAATTTGGTCAAATCAACTTCCGAGAGTGGAACAGAATGGGAGAATGAATCTGATGGCAGCGGAGATGATGAGTTTATAGGATTTGATAAAGTGTGGAGCGATAGTGAATCCTGTTATTCATCAGATAGCAGTGCTCAATCTTCCTTGCCGGAGTCACCAATACCAGATGATACTAATAGTAAGTAATGTATTTTATTTAAAGCCATTATATATGGATCACCAACCGATTGTCAACTTCGTTAAACTGTCGGAAATTTTAACCTGAATGAATCATTGATAATTTGAATTATTAAGTCAAATGCAACAAGCCTATTTTTTGTTTGATTAACATTTCAGCAACATATTAGCTTACATGCTCACAGCTCTGACACCTGTATTACCAAAATTGCAGGAAAGGATAATTCTTGCACATTTATCTCCTTGCCTAGATATGAACCATGTAATACCTAACCACCAATTTGGTTTTCGGAAGCACCACTCAAGTATAGAGCAGGTACATTTATACTACAGAGCAGGTCTATTCTATAATAAGACAATGTCTGGAAACGAAAGAGTACTATTCGGCTGCCTTTCTTGATGTACAACAGGCCTTCAATCAGGTTTGGCCTAAAGGACTACTCTACAAAATTAAAATGTACCTTACCCACTCCTATTACCTGCTGATGGACTCTTATCTCAGTGACAGAAAGTTTCAAGTCAACCACTTTTAAGCTTGATTTAAAATCAAGCTTGAGAGTTCACAACAATAGTCAAATTTTCAGTTCAATCCTAACAGTTTTATAGCATAGTTTATATGTTTATGGAAATTTCATTTTTGAATATTGGCTTTTCTTATCTCCAGCAAGCTTGATTGATAATTCTACTTTATATTTTTCAGTATTCTTACAAGAAGTCATTGACAGTCTTGCACGAGGATATGAAGAGAAACTGAAATGTGATTACTTAATTTTAGAAATCAATTCGTCTAGATATGCTTACAACATTCAATTACATGAAGTTAACTTCTTTGTTATAAGAGCTATGCTCAGTATGCCGATACTTGTTGACAGTAAAAGTGTTCTGGTTACAGTCAAAGATATATTGAAATTTTTCCGCCCAATATTGTCAAATTACATCAAGACTAAAACATCAATAATGGATTGCTTAAGAGCTGTGGAGGTAAGTTGTAATAAATTGCATGATATATTATATTTGTTGTTTTCATTTAATAATTTTTGTATCATAAATCAGTGTCAAACTTTGCGGATTCATAGGGCAAATTATGTTGTCAAACAGTAGTATGTATACTCAACACTTTCAATCGACCAGTTCATTCATCCATGACCAAATTTAAAGTGAACTTGTTAATTATTTTTGAATAATTATTTTAAGCTAGCATTACACTACCTAGTCCTGATTTAAATGAAATAAAATATTGTGTGCTTCTTAGTTTTTACCCTGCCAAAACCTACCCTCTGGACGGTCAAGCTCTCCCCTCCCCCTAATCACAATTCTAGATCCATCACTGCTACCTAGCATTATCAAACACTCCTGAAATACTTTCGATTACCAGAGAAAATGCAGAAGTATAAAAACTTTTCTTCACACCTAATTTTGTGAAGTTATAGCAGTTTCAAAACAGTCTTTCAATAAATACAGATTTAAAATTTTATCTCCTGTAGAGTCATACAGTTTATATCAAGAGCACTGATAACTCATAACATTTTATACTGCACTATATTAATAGTATTCCATTTTATTAAAACAAATCTACTTCCTGTATTAATTGAAGATTTTGAAAATATTCTCATCAGTACTACTTCAATAAAGAAAAAACGCATTGTATGATTTGGAAATGTTTATTTTAATTAAGTTTTAAATTATGTTACAATAAATAATGGGTTAATGGGGTAATGGGGAAAGTTCATAATGGGGTAAAGGAAAATTATATAAAGTGCCTAATTATTTTGTTTTTGGTGTTAAAATAAGTGGAGTATCCAATCTCATTTAATTCAATGACAGATTATTATAGTAATGTAAGGACTGTTCATTGAGCATTTTTTCTTTCAGGAAAGCTGTATAAAGTGTGAATGGTTGGAGGGTAAAGCTGGTCAAGTTCTACACCTTTTATATGAGACAGATGTTGTTGATGAGGATTCTTTGGTTGAGTGGTATGATGATTTAAAAGATAATGAAAGTCCACTTGTCAATCAAACATCACTAGTCAAGTTCTTTGAATGGCTTCAAGAAGCAAGCGAGGAAAGTGAAGAATCTGATTAATGTAACTTCTAAGAATTGAGACAAGCCATATATTATATTAATAAAATGTTTAACACATAACATTGATTTTCAAATGCACATTTATTTATCTTTTTATATTTTTGTTTGGTTTATCTAATAGTTGCATATTGTTGGAATTTTACTGTAGAAAAATTCTGTAATTTATTAAGATCAAATAATGTAGGTTCACATGGAGAATGAATTTTAATCTGCCTCATATGAGTGTCCCTTCCATTTTGATGATTACTTAGCACAGCAATTTGAATCATGTAAGTTCTGATAGGTCTATCATGAATATCTTTTATTGGTATCATTTCCCAACCTGTAAGAAAGTTACAAATAATTAACAGTAAATACTATTGTAAGGAAGTGACAGCATCAGATGATAATGATGGAAACAAAAGTTTTATTCAACCTGCTTGTTCTGAGCAGATTGATTTTGTGACTAATCAAATGCTCATTGAATATCAATTTTGAGTGTTAGTGAAAGTTGTAAGCAGTGAACAGCTGATATCATTTTTGTTGAGTTAAAATACAAGCAGTAAGCTAATAATAGTTACAGCAAATATAAATGAATATATTTTTTAAATAAAGCCTAAAATATAAGTATGTTTCAGTTGTTTTACATGACAATTTACCACTACTTGAACTTACCACTTGGTTCAATTAATTCAATAACTTCTATTTCTTGAAGATCATTAAAGTGTGTTCCAGCACGGATTGATATTCTACTAGGTGTATAGCTTTCATCCAACTTGTAGTCAGTATAAATATAAATGTGGGAAACCATAGTTTTTCTCTGAAACTGAATGTTTACTAGATGCGGTAATTGCCCATCTGATTGCCAATAAGTATCCATACAATCATCTCTTAATTGATCAATCCCAAAACCTGTACATAAAAGATTACCTAAGGTTAATTTTCAACTTTGATTTATATATATTTAAAAGAATATGAACAACCATTACCTGGTTTACAAGACGACAAGCTCCAAATAGCGTGGTTTCCAACTTCTCGGACAGCTCCAGAGCGTTCACTTATTAGTGGGTCTTTCTCTGAAGCCATTATTATTTAACGATAAATAAGTGCAGCACACACAAGTATTATATTTTAGCAAAACCGAATATTGGCAAAGATTTTGTAGTTGCTATTCACATAAAACAGTTTTATATTATTGTTTAATTGTCATTTGTCTTGTCATTGATTGGATTGTCAGCAAAATGTCAACGTCACAGTGCTACCAACTCTCGAAAATACTTGCCCCTAAAGCTCGAGTCAAAAACTCCCGAAATTTTTTTTATAATAAAAATATATGGCCAAGATTTTTGCCTAAATTTCGAAAAGAATGGTTTAAATATTTGAAATTACGCATTAGTCTCAAAAAACCCTGCGAACTAGTCAATTAATTTTATACGAATATTAATATAGTTTCAAAATAACTATATATCGGCAACCGAATTATCAGTAAGGGTACGCCCTTATGGCAGTCGCGGGAAATTTAAAATATGACACTTGACGTAATTTGTCGCTGGAATCGAGCGTCGAGCGACTGCCATGCAACAAACTGTATGTCAACAAATAAATATGATTGGCTACATAGCGTTATATATTTTATTCATTCATTTTAATTAACAACGAAATAACATCCATAACAAAAAAAAATCTTTAACATTAAAATACCTCTAAAAATCCCGTTGCTTTTGTTTGTATACGGGGGAAAACCCCTAAGTTGGTAACCCTGTCGTCATCAGAGGTTTTAAAATTTAAAGGTAGAAAAGTTTAAAAACAGTGGAAATATTTAAAGCGCTTCGTGCTCAGCATGATATTACGAGGAATATAAATGTTACATTATTTCACTAAAATTGAGAAAGGTGCTTCGGTGGTTCGGGCAGGCGGAAAGGATGAATGAAGAAACATGTAATATAAGTAAGTTTATATCTTAGTATGTATTTCTTATGTTCAGTGCTTATATCGAATATCGTTATTTGAAGCCTTGTAAATTTCAGCCTATCTCATCTCAGCCTATGCAGGAACTCAAAGATTTTTTCGACCCCAATTTAGACAACAGCGTGTCGGGCCAGTCCCGGTCCCAGCTAATACGAGAAAACCAGCCACCCAAACTAGTACTCCACGGGGCGGTAGCAGAAGTAGTCCCTTCCGAGCACGAACTCCCGTTGTGTTGCCGTTCCTCTACAGGGGTCGCTATCAAACTCTTCCATCTCTCGAAATGGACCAGAAAATAAAGAGCTTATTGATGAGACATGACACTATGCGTCCTATTTTCAATCTCAAGAGACTGAGCCAGTTTCTAAAACTAGCCAGATTCAGACTATACTCAGTTCATCGAATCCCAGACTTCTTACAGTCGAACGATTGTATGGTAAAATAGACCACTCACAAGCACGTGCCTGTAGCACCGTCACATCGCCGTTTCTTGAGACTGATTTACAAATGCCAACTCTTACAATTCACCTGTTTACCTTTTGCATTATCGACATCCCCCAAAGCGTTTGCGACTATAACGATCTGGACAGCGGAAATATTGAGAAGTCAAGGAATTCGAATTGTAAGTCTTTCTAGACGATTTCTTGGTCGCGAGTTAGGTCAAATCGAAGCTGGAACAACAAACACAAACTGCTCTCGAGACCCTAAGGGCATTAGGATGTTATTACCGAAAAATCGATTCTAGCTCGCCAGAAGTCGCTCGAATATTTAGGACCAGAGTGGGATACATGGAAGAACATAAAACGTTTTCCACTGAAGAAAATGGAGGGCGTAAGGACTACAAAAATGATATTATTGAAAGAACAAATAACAACGATTCGGGACCTCCAGAGTTTATTGGGGACCTTGAACTTTGCCCGGCTGGCCGTACCGCACGGGAGATTAAACTTTCGTCATCTTCTCGTTCTCGTCGTCATTGCAACGACCTGCTGCGAAGAAAGCTAGAAGGAAGGGGAGAGTACTGATGCATCTGAATCGATCAATAAGCACTTACTTAATAGTAGCACCAAGGTGGTCCCAAGCGATTTGGAGAGCAGATCTGAAGTCGCGTGCGCTAGCACCACCATTCACAGTCGACCAGTTAGAAACCAAACTAAAAGACATGTGAACGGGTCATCCTCCTCCAAAAATACAGGAAATGACACTAGAGATTTGGAAATGTGGGGGTGGTCTAAAACGGTAGAGTCTTGGTCAGCTCAACAAAAGGCTTTATTGCGAACGGGATGGCGAAAGTCTACTCTTAATACTTACAAACCAGCATGGACGCGGTGGCCAAGATGGTGCCATAATTCTAATATTAATCCTATGAGTCCAACGGAGTTTGAACTAGACCAATTTTTAGCGGATCTTCAGAAGAAGTTAGCGTTTATGTAATCCATAAGACAGTAGCCGACTTAGCTCTGATGTTTTGGTTAAACAGATCTTAAAATCCATCTCCACAAATAACGCAATGACTCGCAATAAATCAAATATTTGGGATGAAAATTTTAACATCTTGGTTGGCAAATAATAACTTAAGTGCTCAGAATTTGTGGGAGGTGTCACGAAGATGTGCCATTTTATTGTTGCTTTGCTCAGGGCGTAGAACACATGATCTCACCCTTTTCAGTGTAGCGGATGGTGATTTTACAGATGATAAGGAAGCTAATTCTTTCGCTTTCTGGCCCATGTAATGGTCTAAATCTGATTCTACGTCATATTCTCCACTCAAACAAGGATAATGTTAACATTGTTACCCTGTTTTTGGGTTAGAAAGCGGATCGGCAAGGGTAGACGTCACGAAGCTAAAGTAAATAATCTATTTATAACAATCCGGTGTCCTACCAAAGCTGCATCTATAACTGTGATCTCGGGATGGGCGAAATTTATCTTATTGGAAGCAGGTACAGATGTGACCCCGGAGAATGTGAGGTTGGCGGTAGCATCGAGGGGCTGGTCGCATAGGCCGATAGATAAAATTTTAGCCGGAGCAAACTGGGGATCAGAAAATATATAATAAAGAAATAACATCAATTCCTAATACAATTTGCAATTATCATTAGGGTCATTCTTTGAACCCTTAAAATAGTGTATTTCGAATTGCAATTTTTATTAATTATATCTCAATTTAAATATCCGTCTTTTATCATAACTAAAAATTCTAATTACCTTCCGTGTAATCACATTGGCGTCTTCTTCACCAGGCGAAAACAAACAATGTCTCAATATTGTTTACACGGCGTAGATTGTTTCGAATAACGGCGAAAGGACATAATAGTAGAGTTTTACCTGCCATTAAAACTCATATTATGTCCGAAGCCTTATTCGAGGCTTTGAGTGACTTCTGCCTGGTAGTTAGTAACATACAGGTTATTGAGACTTCAATGAAGAGAGCTCCAAGGGTCGTCATCTGGTGAACATGGCAGCTGGAAGGTGCATATTTCAGCGATACTACTACTCCCTACTGCAACGAATTAAAACACGGCGGGAAACGGAAGATGTTATCTCAATATTACAAGGACTCTAATAAGGCTCCGAACATTATGAGTTTTAATGGTAGGTAAAACTCTGCTATTCTTGACTTTTTTGTTACCCTACTATTTTTTTCTCATTTATTAATTTTGCCCACATTTAGTTTACAAGTTTAGTTTTAGTAAATTTATTGTATTTACTTTAACGTGAGTAATAAAGTTAGTTCAGTGTTAGTAGGGGACGATGTAGAACAACGTATATGTTAACCAACGAGTATGTTTACCAACGAGTGTGTTCCAGAATCGCACTAACCGAACTTATATTGTCAATGTAATTTTACCGTTAATGGGTACAAACCACCCATCTCCTGCTCTTTAAAATGAGAAGTTTGAATACGATGCCATACCCTCGCCCAGCGACTATAACCTTTGCCATGTAGGAGATTGAGATAATTGGCTCTGGTTCTGCTTAAGGATTTAGATATCTAATTCTATTTGAAATAGATTTTTGAGGAGTTTCACTTCAGGTAGGTGTAACTTAATCATCAGAATAACATTTTTAAGTGGTATAAACAAAAAAAAATATTACCAATAAGCTGATCTGATTGGGCAATGAACGCATGACCATCAGACCGTAAGTTTAACCACTTGGCCACTGAGTTGTGACTGCTTTCATTATTGAGTTTTGTTGCAGATGGATCGTCCGTCCATCCTCTAAGTATTGTCCAAAGAGTTTGATTAAAATTAATAAATTTATTCAAATAAAAACATCTTTATATCTTCATCAACAACTCCCGCTACCACATCCCCCAACCAAACATCTTGGTTGGTTGGGGGATGTGGTGGCAGGAGTTGGGGGAAAAATTAAATATGTAAATAGTTATTACCAATGATGTTATTCCATCTATAACCCCTTAGAAGTTCGTTAGCGAACAGCGTCCGAACAAAACGCAAGTTTATCCTATCCTAGTATATTATAATATGGGAACCAATGCCAAATTAATGCAATCATAATTAAATTTTATTTAGTTCCGGCTCACTTATAAAAATAATGAGTGATGGGAATGGGTTGACAAATTGGTAACATCGTAATTAGTGTGGTCAGCTTGTGGTGGCAGTAATTTAACGATTGCATGCCGTGCTAGGTTCCTAACAAGATGATCAACTGTATGTTATCGATACATACGACAACAAATTTTCACACAGTAGTGTTGTCCTTTTCTTTGTTACGTTTTATTGCATTTTTCAGTTGAGCGTATTTTTAATCTTTTGATATCTTCTAAACTAAGTATTGGTCAGAATGATATAGTTCAAAAGGCAATTATAATCTACATTAAATTCTCTTGATAATTAACACATTTAAATGGATAAGGAGTCATACCGAACACGAATAATAGCGTAGTAAGCGGCGTATGCGTTTTAATTAATGACAACCATATAAGAGATGTCATCGCGGTCTTTTATTTAGCTTTTTTAAAGAGCTACAATTCTCATTTTAATGTAAGTCCTACGAGCTTACGTAAGCCAAGAAAGCAAAATTTTCCTATTTTTAACCAACTTTTTGGAATGCATTATTAAGAATAACTCAAAAACTACTTGTCAGTTTTTGATTAAAAAAGTGGGGACCACATGACAAACACTACCTGTCGAATAAAATAAAATCATCAAAATCGGTGCGGAGCGGAGCTACGAATTAACAACCATAAAAAAGTCACTTCACGCGGCCGTAAAGCTTTTACGTAATAGAAAAATTCTTCACTTCACTTCAAAAAATAGATTGTGAGTTTTTTAAATTTGTGTTAGATGCTCATACACGAGTAGATAATTAAACAACCTATTGCAGTCCGCTGCTCGCAATATAATAAAATTTCCAATATCATTTATAAAATTTTAGATACGAACTTTTTGGAAAGTAATCTTTAAAATTAGCTAAAAGTACAGTAATCCCCATTAATAAGCTGAAAGCCGGGACTGCGTTATTAAAGTAGCGTGTCGTTGTGGTAATGATAATGAAGCTCGTTCAAAAATTAGGGTAGAGCATGAGCCGGCGACGATCTGACCTTCGTCATTTTATAAAACCTGAAAGTTTCCCCATGTATGTTTGTATATGATCTAAATAAAGATAAAACCATCCCCGATTATGAAGATCATGTCAGCTTTAAAAGATATCAGATAGCAAAGATGTATAAAATCGCACCTGGACTTCGTTAAAGTAGTTCGACTTCAGTGTTTCGAAGAGCAACCGTCTGTTTCATTATGAAACCCGATGACTGCGGACGTGTGGATTGTCAAACGTTTGTATTTAAATTCCAGCGTTGCTAGACCAGTCTCAGTGAAGTATTTCAAAAATCGCCTTCACTCGTAGTTTTGTCATAGTAATGATGTATGTTTATTACAGACCTGAAGCTACCATGGACCAAACTTCGTAACCGGAGGTCGTTTTATCTATATTAGGGACGTATGCAGATAAAAATTCAAGTTTTATAATTTTGAGATTTAAAGGTGGGCTCACTTAAAAGGTTGAGAACCATTGCACTAGATGGAACGACGATCTGGCCAAAGCTGTCAAGTGGATGAGGCCGGCAGGGATCGATCTTTGTGGTGATCAATGGCTCCCCCATTCCTACGCCCAGCAGTGGATGAAAGAAGAAACGAAGGAAATACTAATACGGGACTGTTGGTTTGTTACGCCTTAATGACTTAACCGATTATCATGAAATTTTGCACACACGTTGTCAGGGAAATAGTGTACAGAAAATGACACGGGTTACCTTTTATCCCGAAAATAAAACCGTTCCCTAGGGATATGAAACTATTTAAAACTTTCATTTACAATATCGGTTGGTAATGTTACATGTTTTGACAATAACAACTTTTCGACATAACTATGTTACGGATAATTCGAAGTTATAGAACTATACACGGAATGTAGTTACGAAAACAATTACTTGACAATTTACTTCTTGGTTTGATTTGAAACTTATTTATTTCTAACCTTTTTGGTATTTCAACCATCGACACAATGATTTTGATGAATATCAATTAAATGTCAAAATTATTTCAAAGTTTTATTGGCTCTATATACACGTTTTGTTATTTTAGTTTTCGAAATATATGTATTTTATGAAATTAAAGCCCATAAAATATTAAAATTAGTATATACAGTTTTAAAGCTCTTTCCTCAATGATATAACCTCTGTACAACAGTAAAATTCTTTTTAAAGAGAAATATTTATAAACAAACTTTTACCAAAGATGGCTATAGGTAAGAAGCTTTCGCAACAACTAATTTCGTTTATTCCTTCAGCGGCGGCTTACGGCATAAGTGGATTCCTTGGAATGGTTTATCTCACAGACTGGAAAGTTGTCGTTAAGGTTATTCCATTCTACAGAAATGCATTCATTACAGATAAAAAATGTTAATAAATATGTTTGCGGAATTAAATGCTATTTATGAAATTATTGTGATGAGTCTCGTAAATAGTAGATGTAATTTATAAGTAACTTGACGACAACCGAAATCAATGATGCATTTAGAGATTTGGTCAGCTCAGAATACAATAAGTACTACGCCAGGTGTTGTTAACAAAGTTGGGCAATTTGAATTTTAAAAAGAGCACGCTTTGAGCACGCGAGCATTTACAATGGAAATCTGTAAAGAGAATGGAGTTGATATAATGACTAGTTTCATAGATCAGGTGTGTTGGGATTTACAATGCAATGTCAACCGGCTCGCGGCGCGCACCCGGCGCGTGCGCAGCTGCCCTCAGCCCTCTCGCTACGTTCCGTCGCCCTCCGAATAAAACACCTCCCATTGTTGGAATTACAATTTTAATGTGTTGTTATTTTATTCGTTCAATTGTTATGTTAAAGCTGCAAAAAATATAATTGTTGTAAAAACGTAACCGGTGTTTCGTTTATAAAGCTATCGGAGTTTAAATTGATTAAGAAAAAAAACTATGTACAACGCTATTTCGTACAATTATTTAGTTAGAATCAGATTTTAACGACCTCTAATATAAAGAATTCAAATAAATTTTGTACGAAAGAAGGAGCAAAAAATCATGCGGGTCACTAATTACCGGACCGTCGAAAATTTCCAATGTTAAAAAGTTTGCAACATTAAAGTGTTCTTTAACCCTTTAAAAGGAAATAGAAGGAAGGCAAAACGGAATGTTAAAAAAAAAACAGGATATTTAGCTGCCTCATTTCACTGACTGGAATACTACTAACTGCCGGTGTCAACGTCACATAATTTTGGGCGACTTATAACTCTCAACCCAATAGCCTAAGCCAGCCAGAGTGACTCTACCTCTTAAACAAATACATTAAAGTGCTGCCTAGAGAACACGTGTAGAGATTTAAGGTACCTACAGCAATAGACACAAGTAACTCACCTCAAAATTTTACAAAGTTGTTAGAATA
>JWHW01025485.1:510872-521611 GCA_000931545.1 Papilio glaucus | reverse complement strand
ATAATTTATGACCTTTATTCAATAACAACAATCAATATTCTGTTATTAAAATATGTTAACGTTAGAACCTTAGAACCGTCATAACTAACTATAATATAGTGTAACTATAAATGCGATTGTACGAAACCCCAAAGCAAATGAATGTATCTATTTTTATTAAGGAAACCAATATTTCTACTATATTATTGCCGTTTTAGCTCATCATCTTGTCAGGGGTACAGAAAATATCATAGGGTGCCCTGAAAAAATACTTCCCGGATAGGAAAATAAAACCTACTTATAGGCTGCCATGGTAGCGCACGACACAATAACATATTTTTGACATTATTTTTTATAAATACATTACCAATGCAGCTAATAACCAGTTTCAAAAATTTCCAGCGAGGAAGATAAGAAACGATTGCTTGCGAAGCCGCGGGCAACAGCTAGTATAAAATATTTCTATTTACCATTCCATTTTTACATTTACAATACATTTTTATACAAAATTTGGTTTTAATCCAAGGTAACCATGTAAGTAGGATAACCATGTCTTGTTGTCCATTATCTCGTGTGCAATTATAAGTACTGCCGTTAGGCGGAATACATGATCGACCTCTTGGTTGATTATGTATTCGCCGTTCGAGAGTAGGAATTCCAAAGTCGCGTTAAGTTTCGGCACATTTCGTTACATGAAAGAAAGAGCTTTTAAAATTATACCTGTTTAAGGACAGAAGGAATAATGAATACATAACACGATTTCGTTTTTATATCTACTGTAAGTCCAGAAACTAAGGTAGAGAACTATGAATCTAAATAGATAACATTAACTAATACGCGTCATGCAAGAGAAATATTACTGACCTAAACGAAAGTTGACATTGAGTACCCTATATGGATCCATAAGCAGTGAGCAAATAAAGTTACTAAAATGAAGTTTGTTAATAATAGATGTCTTGACTTTAAATTGAAAGTGTTTATATAAACCGCTGTAATTTTTTTTGCCCTTGAAATTACTATATCTATCAAACGTTAACATTATTAGGAGTAAATTTTACCAATTATTGTCTATATCTTGACTGATCTATTTTTTAAACAATGGTTGCACAGAGATAAGTCCTATGTTTTTCATTATCATGGTACCCCTAATCATAAACGACAAGGGAGGGGTTACGATAACAATTGTGGAGAGTAGCCGAGTTCCAACGCAAACGCATAGCTTCACACTCCGTAGTCGCTCGTGAGCCGCTCGTTGTGCGGCGACGTGCTTTTTACAGCGTATCCAAATTTTTGCGTAAGAAATTAAATTTGTAAAAAAAAATTGTGCGATTTTTATTCTTTTAAAAAGTATTTAAACTATATCGGAACTGCACGTGTGTGGATTAAGTGTAATTGGTGGACCAAAATGGATTTGTCTTGTGGCGAGAATCTCCCTAATTCTGGCAATCGAAGCGGCAGCAGTGGAGCCGTAGACATGTGCGTCGCCGGCCCTGACCGAGCTTTGGACCGCGATCCTCGGCTGATGCTAAACCTCCTCACTTTGGAACGGGCCCACGCTCTGCACACCGACTATTTCCAAACAGTTCAGATTGACATACAGCCTTTCATGCGAAAGGTTGTCACAACTTGGATGTTAGAGGTGAGATTTAAATAAGTTTACTCATAAAAGGTTTAGGTTCATCTACATGCTAAGTACTACTGCTGGATAAATTTACCTTCACACGATTTACTTTCAACAAAAAGTACAAAAGTAAGCCGTGTGAAGACGTCGTTGATCGTATTTGCCTCAACAGCTGATTGATGTGGTGTCAATGACCTACAATTGTGGGGCTTTTAAGCTTTGTTATCGTCTTACATTGGAAATTTAGATTTAAAGCACCGGTAATTAAGATTCAAAATTTTAATTATAACCATAGTACAAGTATAAAACAAATTAAGGTAATACTATATAAAGTATTGTTTTTTAAAATACCTTCACTCAGTGCATTGATTGTCAGCTGTTATTTTAGTTTAAACAGATGATTTATCGAGAAACGTATATTTTAATATATAACATAGGAGTATAATAAAATGAGATTTAAATGCACAGTTACTTATAGCAAATGACATATTAAGGAATCAATTAAACAAAAGTAAAACTATGTATGATTGTATTGTGATGTATCTTCATCGGAAATATTATTTACTCCATTCTGTGTTTATTTATTTATTGACATAAAAGCTACAGCTTATAAATCTGTATAATCAAAACTGGATATTAATATATGTATAAACTTAATTACAGACTTATTATTTACTGATAAAACTTAATCTTGAATTTGCAGTGTTATAGCGTATAACCTAATAATACCTTCGTTATAGGATAACATCAGAGGAGCCTTTAGAGAGGAGCTCTTTTCTTGAAAGACCCTAAGTCGTTTTGATTACTTAATAATATGTTTGTTTACTTTAGGTGTGCGAAGAACAGCAGTGTGAGGAACAGGTGTTTCCTTTGGCGGTAAGCTACATGGATCGGTTCCTGTCGCACCGCGCCATCTCGCGGCAGCAGCTGCAACTCCTGGCCGTCACCGCGCTACTCCTGGCTTCCAAGTTCAGACAGTGTCATCCACTATCCGTTGATCTACTCTGTGCTTACACAGACAACTCTGTATATCCCAACGAAGTCAGGGTAAGCACTTTTTACTAACTACGTATTTTGCAAATTATTTTATTTAGATAACCTATATATCGCTTTTCTGGTAGTAATGTAATTGTAATAATATTGTTTCTATTATTTTGATACGATTCGATTTAAATAGTGTACACGTGTAGCCATCCATAGATCTGATGAAGAATTGAAAAGAATGTTATGAAGTTTTAATTTGTACCATTGCATTAAACGTAAACCGATCATTGGAATAGCGGTGCGCAATGAAACTACAGCATTTAGAGGGATGAAGGGAATCGTATAATTCCCACACACTTCCGTCGATATTTAATTTTACGAAATATTGGAGGCTAAGCCATTTTGTTTGTTCAAGTGTAAACAATTCCTCTAAACAGCATTTTATTGCACGTTTCCATCAAGCACAGTGCGAATGGAATATTGCAAGGTTGAAAACGTTGGAAGTTGTTTTCGGATAATGTCAGAGCCCTAATTTTTTTTTTAGTGCTGCCAGACAAGGACCGGGAAACACTCAACGCATTGATACTGGTCTCTGTATTATGAAACCTGATTATTTTTTCTTTTGTCCTCTAATAAAAAGTCCAAATTAATTAAAGGTATTAAAATTATAGAATAGTTGCAAATACTACTATTGTAAGCATTCAATATTTATCTAGGCTTAAGAAATATGTGTCACAGTTATGCACCGCCGTGTTGTGAAACAAATACCACGTGCTTATCAAATGAAGTCTTAGAGCGCAGCCCTACACCTTACATCCTGTGGCGACCGCAAACCTACACAGTGTTCTGATTCTCCTGTGAACTAACGCAATTGGCAGAGTCAAATGTCATTCCTTCGCCCCCTCGAAGAAGGTGGTATTATATTGCCCGCTTCCTTAAAGTCACCCGTGAGTTTCCGGTAATTACCTTCTTCCGCGACTGTCACGATCTAAGGCCCACCAACAATTTGTCGCCCTTCTTGTAAGTAGCTGCAGTCTGTGACGACACCATTCAATAGGTCGCCCGTTTCCGACGGAAATGTGGGTAGATGCTCTGATACGACCGATAAGAAGCTTCCTTGTATCACGAAATGCTCGCGTAATTAACGCCTTGATAGCCTATTGGGACATATCCCAATTAAATGGGACGACAAACTCTAAGTCAAGCGAGAATCAATTTACATTTTGTACGTAATAAGGTTATTTCTGATATTGCAATATTCTATATCAAAAAACAATATAACCAAAGTATATCCAGTAAGTACTGGCGAGTCATAGAATCATTATTTATTTTGGTATTGCTCCGAATGGTTTTAAATTATTTTCTCACAACTTGTACATCGAAGAAAAACAATTAATCGACTTTATAACTTTCAGTGTTATTGTCACTTCCCACATACGTTTATTATAATAATTGATAACACCGTAATTGTGATATTGTGTGACCGCGGCGGCGACCAGGTAGACAGGTGTGATTCCATCAATTGCTCGCTAATGCGCGTGAGTGTTTGACTTCCACCACGATTCACACGCCATTGTTGTTCCATTTTGTCACATGACACTGATGTTCTATGTACACTGTGTACTGAACAAAATAGCCAAAATAATTTGTATTCATTCATCCAGCTTCATGTGAGCTTCCTCCTTGAAAATCACTCGATTAGCATAAAATAATTAGTTATCTGAAAACTTACTCTTGGATGCTTTAATTCTTCATAGCCAACTCACCTGGTTTCCGCTAGCCACATTTTTTTATGATTCTTTTCTTGTTTCAAGCATGTTTGTAAGTTTTATTATTTTTTGGGGAAATATTTATCTATCTACCACTTTGAAAGACCTGGGCTAATAGCAACACGTTTGAATATACTAAAAATATCTATTTGTTCCATATTTATCGGTATATGTCGTGGAGCAAGTCAAGAAAATGTGTACACACGAATTAAACATATGTTTGAATAGTGTAGACCGTGGGAAAGCAACTGGATTTGAAAACAATGTGGGTTTGCTTGCACCTTATGCCGTACGGGGACATCCTTCCTTGCAATTAATTCGTCCGATGATACGATAAGCATACGACGCGCATACGCAATGCCATCATATGGCGTACGGAACTATTCATTTCCCATACTTCACCTTTGCCCGCTTGAACTTTTTCGTAGTTCATCGCGCGTGAAGTATAAGCCAACTGTTTTCTTTCACACGAATCATTTAAATTTTTTAACAATTACGATAATGCACTGTTTCTTTATGAATTGTTTTCAAGTTTTATCATCAATGTATCATAAATTATTAGTAATTTGAGGATTCATAGACGATAAGAGATTATATAAAAGGGGATGTTTATTTTTGTTACGATGGATCATTAGATGTCTTATCTGAGCTTGTATTATCTATGGGTTTAATGAACTTCCACAGGGTTCATTACTAAAACCATATCGGTTTTTATAAACATTTTACTTTGATAATTGTCACGATGACAAAAAAGCCTGTGATTGTATTCAAGGCATAGTTCATAATACAGTAGTTTACGAAATGTATGATTACTATTTTTGAGTTCAATTAACTAATTGCATCTTTATTTTTGTTAACGAAGCGTAAACATTTGTGACAAAAGATTTAAGCGAATTCAAACGGTAATCGGCTATCCTTGCATTAACTCGCTATTCTTCGTACGTAAATAAAGAACCGGTTCCTTCGTCAGGCCCTTTCCTTTTCAATCTTGGTACTTTGCTATTTTTTGCGGTTTCGGTCTGATCCGTCGCGTATGACGGTTACGATTCAATTGCGGAGTGTCATTGATTACTGAGCAGGAGGGCTTTGTCCCTCTTGTGACACACATCGCTAACCAAATATTATGTTTAATTGCAATTGTTGTTTGCGAAATTGACTGTGACTTAAAATAATAGTTTGTTTTCTTTTTATTAATAACAGTCATAAATATCGCTCTACGAAAAGAAAAATGTGTTTAACCTAATTAGGATGAACAGAGATAATTATAATTATGTATAAAACGTTAAACACATCCGTTTCCGTCTGCAAATCGAATCTGTAACCGTTACTTAACTCGAATGGGCAACTAAATTGTCGCTCGTTTTATATCCGAAGAAGTATGCATATATTAGATTTATCCAGTTTGGGAGGAGATCAGTAAATAGACTTTCCATCTAAAGATTCCGAATATACATACTGTAATTTTTCGTGCACATTTACAACTCACAACATCTCAAAAAAACATTATCACTATCTCCGTAGCCACTGTTGAAAACCCTTCCATTATACCTCGCAGCATGCTTCTTTCCGCATCCAGCTGCGGAAGTGTAGGGACTAAGATCTGCAAGTGTGAAACTCGCAATTCTTATTGTTTTTGTAATTTATGTTTTCTTCGAATTTCTTCGCTGTAGATTTTAAAATCGACTATTAGATCTAGTTAAAGTTGCGGTAGTCCACTGGATGAGGGCGGCAGGGGACAGATCTTTGTTATCACCAATGGTAGAGGCCCCCGTCCAGCAGTGGACGAGTATCGGCTATTATGTTATGTGTTATGTTCTTTTTTACATTCGCACAGTCAGATGTGTGTAACGCTGAAGAAGAAAACAAGGATTTATATGCTCCTACGAAAGTATGTATGTATTATATGTCGATATTTGTTGCAGCAATGGGAGGTGTTGCTCCTGCAGCGGCTGAACTGGCAGCTGTCGATCGCGACGGCGTTCGACTTCGTGGACCCATTCCTGGCGCGGGTGGCGTGGGGCAGAGACAACGCTCTGGTCCGCACGCACGCCCTTACACTCACCTCAGTCTGCTATACTGGTGAGTAAAAGTCACAATGTTTTTAAGGAACAAACGAATGAAACGGTATTTAGAAGTTGTCTTCGATCTTCACTGTACGGAGACGTGATATCTTAAACACTTTAAGGCCCAATTTGCCCTCTTCCCCTTCCCCTTCTTACCTTATTAGAAAGAGAAGAGGATGCGACGGGGAGGGAATGGATAGGAAAAGGAAATATACTTTTTTCTTTCTATCGCCTTCTCTGTACATTAAAAGCATCGCATCTGATATTCATTTGCTTGTTGTGGATGAATATTGGTAGCGGTCTCCGATTATAAGGTGAAAAACTTGCTCGTTTGCCACCTTCTTCCCTAGTAAGTGCAAGTTTATAAGACAGGTAATTTCAGTGAAATTATTTCGTTGCGATAATAAGGGCCACTATGGTATCCACTTTGAAACTCTCCCACAGAGGAATACTGCAAACGAATTACAGAATTACCTTACCTTATTTCTCTCGTAGTTTAAGGCGTTACTTCTATTAACGGATTATTGACGTGAACGTTTATCTTAGTGAGGGCTCAAGTTTTACTACATCGTATGTCAACGCATCATTAAAACTTCTCAAATTACAATGCTACTAAATGAATCGGGTTATATGATTAACGCGATAATAACTAAAACTGTGTAATTGTTAATAAGGTTCATGTTAATAACAATTACCTTAGACTTTGAGGCCGCGGCAACTATGGGTACCTCTTTAAGGTTGACACCGGTTATCAGCACAGAAACATATTGCTGAAGTCAACAAAGGGCAACTTTGTTGAACAAAGACATTAATTTTAGTGTCGTTAAGTTCTTTAATCCAACACGAAATGTCGACATATTTAAGCACAACATAAATCGTCAAGTCTGAAGCGGTATGCGGGTTGAATGCCATATTATTTTTTCCTTGGCTTTACGTTCATTAACATTAATCAATAACAATTACTTGAAGTTTATTTAATTCAAACGTTGTTTAACGCCGTTTTTAAATGTATGTCATGGTAAATCATCATTAATTGCTATTTATTGTTCTGTGAGTATTTAGTAGTAGTATATGGGAATTAGTTTTTTTTAAATATAATTATTATTCTGGCCGTCTGCTACTTTATTAAAAGCATTGAGCAAGAGATAGATACATACAGCCCACAGCAGCACTAACAGAGCTTCCAAAACGTTATAATTGAAAAATTGTCGTCAACATAAAACGATTAAAAGGCTTAGGCTTTATAGGCTTTTGATCACAAGACAAAGCAACATGATGTATAAAAATTGGCGGATTTAAGCGATTGTAAATAGGTAGACTAAATAATTTCACGGCAAGAGGCAGCAATTTTAATCGAGCATTACGTACCTCCCTTTATTTGTAATGGATTTGAGTGCGTGCGCGCACGCTAGTATTCCGGGCGGAGGGCTTGCGTGCGCGGTGCGTGTATCGGAACGCACATGCCGTAGCAGTGATATCGCACACCTTGTGTCGCACCCTAGCCCTCAGCCCCTATCCCTCTGCCACTGACCCCTGTCCAGTTACCACTCCTTTAGTGAAATTGCATGTTGCAATTATTGTTTTGATACTTTCTTTTTTCAATGTTTTTTTGTATGTAGAATGTTATATCTACTGGATATTCGTATTGGCTTTGTAGAATTTGACGACTGACATATTAATGAATTTTTTACAAACATACTTCTCTTTTATGCTGTGGCGAATATAAAAAAAAATCTTTTTTAGAAATCACCGTAATTAAATCCTTAACTTTTCTTATTCCGATCTATGCTGTTTATCTTAAAAATCATTCTCGGGGTTCTTAGGATACATATATATTTTAAATAGAATACTAAAACTCTATTTGAATTTAAATCAAATAGAGTTGCAATCCTAAGCTCATTGCATCAGTCACTGAAGCTTATGCATTTTAATTATTGTGTGGAACTTGTTTAATTTTTAATATCGTGCGTTGGATGATTTAACAATTGTATTATTATCCTCATACCATTTCGCTTGTTTATGGCGATACAAACTAAATAGTTGAAAATGTATTCTCGGTATTCATTTAATAGATCGATATAACACGAGAATTATTTTTTAACATTTTTCTACATAGAAAATTTAAGAGCAGAAATAAATAATCTATGTAAACACTAATAAATACAATTCATTTTATACTAATTCATTTATATATTAGTTTCTATGAAAAGTTTAATGTTTTTAAAGTAATTGTTCTAAGCTCAGTAATTATGTAAGAAAGATGAACATTTCCTCTTTCTTCAAATCCCCTTTATGAAAGTAGTTTCTGTTTACAAGATCGTGTTAAAGCATTCATTATCTATTAACAATGTACCCGCTTTATAATACCGAGCATTGTAAGGAAATGTTTAGTTCATACCCGTCAAACCTACGTCGTCGGAACTCCGGAAGTGACATAATTACCAGTAACCGATCGTGAATTACCAGAGGTGTTAACAGGTTAATAACACTCCTTGACCCTTGGACCTTTTGATCTTAACACTCGGGTTTAGTTTACGGTCATTTCGCCATATAATTTTATAGAAATTTGAATAGCGAAGTCTTTAAGTAGTTAAAAAGTATAGGTTTTGATTTCACTAACCTTTGTTGTTTTGTTTTATTTTTTTATTCGATATTTTATTGTATGTATGCAGTATCAGTAAACATAATATATGCAATTTTGTGTAGGTTTAAAAAAGTAGTATAGAGCGTTGTCAAGTTATTTACGTTTTTTGTTTGAAGAGCGCCTAGAGATCTAATAGATGATGTAAGATCGTTTGAATTCCGTTCTAACGGAAATTATAGCTAAGCAAGAAATAATGTTTTAATCTACATATAGACAATTAATATTTGAATGTAAATGCTCGTAATATATCTGAGAAAATTGTAGGACTTAAGTTATATCGATATGTTTTCTTTAAAGCCCATCCTTGAGTTGCGAATTGCACTCTTTAGTTTAGTGTACCTCCACTTTAGTGTGTCGGCTAATACGCAACGGGTCCTGGGTCGATTCTCAGTCGATACAAAATATTTGTTTTATATTTTTCAAAAACCATAAATCCCACAGCGTCAGGTCTACATAGTTACGATTAAAAATACTTAAACTAGAACTTGTAAAACAAGTTGCATGGAATGGAATATACGGAATCAGGGCTCGTCATTTAAAGATCCGAGTAAAGAATTTAAGATTTGTGTAACAGTGTCACGGTCGCGCCTCACGAGCTGGGTAAAGGAACGCACCGCGACAGCTGATTCGGCGACAATACGCGAAGACGTCCCGCGGCTATTGTACCGCCGGGTCCCGCGACAAAGCGCCCCACGGGGACCGTCTCGGCGCGCACCTGGCCTGCCGACCCTAAGCTATCTAACTCGATATTTAGCTCCACATTGACACTGCCATTGAACACTCAACTGCACACTTCGAAAGTCGACCTAAACCCAAAAGTTTTGTTAATAAGATTTTACTTAGTGCTTTATATAGGCTAATGTAACGGAGGGTGAACCTATGTAATTTTTGTCAGGGGCAAGAGTTCAATAGACCTTGTAATCGCTTCTCGATACATTGTTAAGAAAGTACAGTACATTTACAGTCAATCTATTAATGTTTGTACCAAATATGTTGATAAACTTCTGGTGAAATTTCAAACTACAGTGGTGATTTTTTTGTCCTAAATATCCGTAGTGCTTCAATCTGAACGAATACATAAAAGTCTTGACGAGGGATGTGTCGTATTAAATTACCACGGGTTTCACATTAGCGGGGACAATAATTTGCTATTTGCAACCCTTGCACTTTGGCTATCTATTTTGAATACGTTTGGGGTGTGAAGCAGGTTTGTCAAACGGAACTTAACGGCTCCTGTCGTCTGTTGGAGACTTGTGTTACCTACGTTAGTTAAGGCAATTAGAAGTGTAAGACGCGGGGGTGTTGTCTAAGGTGGTCGGTGTGCGCGCGTGTCGGCAACAGATGTCGGCCTCAACTGTCGGCCAACCTGTCGCCAACCGATCGCGCCGCTTCGATGCCCGCTTTGCTACAGATTACGCTCGATATCGTCTGTTCCGTCATGTTATGTGATTTTTAATGAGCCGTTCCTATTAATTCATTATAATTATTCCGTTTTATTGCTATTCATATGAATAATGATTTAAAAGTTTGAAATCGTAATAATAATCGTATAAGTCAGTCGGATTGTTTCTTGCACTTGGATAAATTTTAACTTTAGAAATAACGGCCATCTTTACGAGTATGCCTACTGCCTGCCTAGGTGTAGTGCAGATGAGGGGAACTAAGGTATTCGTTGAGTA
>JWHW01025485.1:461862-495031 GCA_000931545.1 Papilio glaucus | reverse complement strand
GCGGGCAGATGTCCCAGGCGGCGTACCGGTACCAGGGCATGCGCTACCAGCCGCCGCCGCCGCAGTGCGCGCGCCCGCAGGACGCCGCCATCAGGAACCATCACATATTCCCACCCTCAATGAACTTACAACGTGAGTAAATATCTAACGCTTCGTATCGTTCTTACTTCTACCTTAAAATTCACCTTCAATATCCACGACGTCCGTAACCAACTCTTACAAACTAAGACAACTCAACTGCCTTAACGTAATAAAATATTCCCAATGTTTCTCTTGATCCAAACACATATCTGCATTCATTATACTCATGTCCCTTGCCTAGACTGGACCACTCAGTTCTAATGAAAAGTGGTTAGACAATTAACCACCGGTGAGGGATAGATATCTATCTATGCATTTGTAAGGGTATATTTTGTTACATTTTAGTACCTACACGTTTTTTGTTTTTATGATAAACACCATTAAGATGCAAGACGCTAGGTTATATAAGTTTGATTACACCAGTTGTTATTTTAAAATTAAGACAATGTGAGTAGTAGCGAATACATTACAATCGCTTGATTTAATAAAAACAAATATTTACTCCTATATGAACTCGTTGCTAACATAAAATACCAGTTTAAATAAATGAAAACACATATCGAGAATTATTGTCAATCAATGTACATAAATGTTAATTTTATCACCTAACCTTGGGATGGTTTCTCTGTGGCTTAGACTTTTAAGGTGACAGAGCACCTAATGAACTCAGCCTTTATCTACCACCACGTTTTCATGGTGTTTATGGTGGTGGCGGTGCACGCAATATTGAGTTACGTAGAATAAAATCAAAATCATATAAATTGTTTTCGAATACCTTTGCAATAACTAATGATGATGATTTATCTAATGCTTTATCATATCGCATCTCTCATAGGTAACGTAGTATTCTCGCGAGATAATACAAGTGTTCGCTTATAAGTGATCACTATATCCTCTAATTTTTAGTACAATTGTGTGCCTTATAACGTTGCTAGGTATCTCTTGACAGTAGGTAGGCTAGGTAGCTGGGTAGCTCGTTCATTCCTATTATCAAATTATAGTGAGTAACATTATATGTTTGAACGGTCAAATGAAAATCTTTAATCTCTGCCTACCCCTCTGGGTTACGGGCTTGAACGCATATTTATTTATTTAGATAATAATGATGTTTTTTATCGATAAATTTTACAATTCAATAGACCAAGAATGAGTGATGTCTTTGAAACCTTATAAATATCTTGCTAAGTTATTTCTACGCTCGTAGCATCGTAGAATGTCTTCATAAATTTAGGACGCGTAGACAATAAAGTACGCTACGCTCATACTGTAGCAGAAACGTAGCGCGGGTAGTAGTAAAAGTAGTTCAATTTATAGCAACTCACGTGTGATTAGCATGGTAATTATTTAATTATATAAATACAATTTAAAGTTATATGGTTGAGCTTTGTTTTATGTTTTGAAAATCTATTTTATTAATATATCCTAAATATAACAATGAAGAGAGACATCAAGGCTCTACGAACAGAATAGATCTCAAAATAAATAAGTGATCTTGGATAATGATATGATGTCGAGAAGCACCGCTTCCTGCATGCTGCGCTGAGCCCGAGGAGCCCGTCCCTGATCCCCAGTTGCTTCTAATGGCTAAACTTCTTCTGATTGTCTGATGTCTTGATTGAAATAGGCCAACAAACATCAAGTAATGAACTTAGGTCACCATAAATATTTGTTGCCGTCCTCATCCAGTAGACTACCGTCCTCTGATTCTACTAGCTCATTCGTTATACAATGGTTTACCAATTATTGGATTCACATTTCTAAAGCATACAGTGTCTTACAGCTTTTAAAAAGCAGAATTGTCGGTCCATTTTATGGCAGGTGTTTACTTACAAGTCATTTTAGAACAATTTGGCAACAGTTATTCGTTCTATGATATGTGATGCACATTCCCACTTAAGCAATTTTACGGTCTATGTCACACATCTCGGTTTTGATGCGAATCTCACAAATTCTGACACGATCTCGGACAAAGACTCTACGCATTGCACTATATTGATTCCCTTTGGTATTAATAAATAAATAATACAAGTAAGAAGAAGGGCTTGAGGGTTTTAAAATTATATTTTTTATTTTCAACATAAAACTCTGAGGAAGATATTTGTTTAATTTATGTTGCTTTCCGTATATTTTTAATTACATTATTGTAAGTCATCTAACTGAGATTTAACATATACTGGTTTCACAACAGCAATTAAATGTAAAAATCTAACCCTTCAAGCGCTATTATTATAGCTATAACAAAAGTTTTAAAAACAAGGCTTGTAGCGTGATCGGTAGTTTATAAAAGGTATTATAATCATTAAAACAGCACTTATACCAAGAAGCCAACAATTATAATTTTTTTCTTACGAGAATTACCAAAGTCTAATCGTTTTCATTTGGAGCGAGCTTCGTGCGAGAGGTTGTGCGGTGCAGGCTGGGCGGAGTGCTAGCGGGGAGAGGGCGCAGCCTCGCCGCGTGAGCGATTGCGCCTCTAATTGGCAGCGGCGTTCGAGAATCTTAAGGGGAGGACACGGCCTCGGCTCTCTGTGCCTTGCAGTTCTACAGTACATTGTAGTGATGCGACCATTATTAAGGAATTCTCAGTGTCGATTGTATTTTTTTTATTAATTAGTGATCTAGATACTTCGTTAGTTAATGAACATATAAAATATTTGTATTAGTCAACTAAACATCTATAATTTTTAAGTTTAAATGTCATCAAAATACAGTTATCTTCATAGTCATATAACATAAAGCTATTAGAATTTTTAGAATAGCTGCCTTAAACTTTTACATCGTTTAATAGCTTATGCGCTGTAGATACATAATTTTATGTATTTTATTTTAGTTTGTGATTTTGTGAATGTATCAAATTCAAAATACGAAAATTTAATTGCTCTAAGGTTGCTGGGACAGGAATCATTAATAATTCTGAAGCCACTCACAGTTTCCTTTCTTTTATTTTTAGTGAATTGAATGATATTTCCAATGAAAAAACATAGATTAATCGATTAATTAAAGTATTTTTATTTAATCGATTAATTTTTCGCAAATTCGTAACTTTCTGGTTTTCATCAGCAGTATTGAGGAAAGGACAGACAATTGCATAATTTAAAAAAAAAACAAATGTAAAATCGTGGCTTCAATAATGTCGACATATCATAATTCTTGGTGTCATCTCATAGAAGTCCCTCCCCCCGCGCTCACGTCGTTTTCTTCCCGCGGCGTCCGTGCAATACAATAACTCTCCTAAGGCGGTATCTCACGTAATCTCGAGTAAGCCAGGATTATGGCCGTTAATCACTCGGAAATTAATTACAAGTTTGCGTATTAATTGTAGTACAATTACAACAATAACAGAGTTGGTTGACATTAAGATGTTTTGTTACAAGATCCGCGACAAACGGATTAAATTGCGGGCGTTGCGGTTTCTCTAGTAATGCCGTAGTAATACATTATGGCTGCTGGTGCTGTCAGACTAAACTTATTACATTTTCGTGTCTTGCTGCATTGAAGGATATGAAATGACGTTACTTATTACAGTTATAATGTTTTAATCCTTTGTAAATAAATCGTTTTAAATAAATAAAAAACCGGCTTAATAAATAAAAATAATGGAAGTGATTAAGGAATGAAAAACGGAAAAACTGTTAAAATTTTAAAAATCACTAATTGTTCACACTATTACATATTAATGTCCATGAATGAATATTTGCTCATTAACAATCAACCTTTTACTATTTATGAAGAGATATTTTGATTGATTATTGAAAGTTGTTAGGCCCCTTGTTTAGTATTTAGATTATGTAGATATTTGTAGTGGTACAATGTTATGTATAATTTGTATGCTAAGGTACTGATTGAAAGAGTCATGAAAGAAACAGAAGAAAGAATGTGGGATGTGAAAGCAGGTTTTAGGAAAGGAATGAGTTGCATGGATCAGATCTTTTCTTTACGTATGATCACAAAAAAGTTTCTGGCTCTAAACTAAAAAGTTTTCTGCGCCTTCGTAGACTTAGAAAGGGCCTATGTATGATAAAGTTAAAAGAGATGATCTGTGGTCAACTTTGTTTGAGTTTGGATTGAAGAGTGATCTAATATAAGATATAAGCGTTAAAGTCTCCTTAAAAAGATTCTGCTGCTTGTGTTAGGATTAACGGGGCCTACTCAGATTAATTTAGCATCGATAAAGGTGTAAGACAGGGCTGTGTAGCATCCCCGTGGCTGTTCAATCTCTTTATGGATGATTGTTTGAAAGCTTTGAAAGACGAAGATTGTGGATTAAGATTGGGTGAACTAGTTGTAAAATATCTCTTGTATGCCGATGACCAGGTCGTGTTCGCGAATGAAGTGAATGAATCATTAGAAGGTAAAGGCATGAAGATGAATGTAGATAAGACGAAAGTAATGGTGTTTGAAAGAAATGGTAAAGAAGTGGAACAGGTGGAAGAGTTCGTGTATTTGGGATGTATGTTTAGTAGAGATGGTAAGCATGTTAAAGATTTTGAACGACGTGTGAACGCGGGAAATAAAATGAATGGGGCTATAGTAGTGAGGAGTCAGAATGTATCTATGAAGGCCCCTCTGGCAATACACAATACTGTATTAGTTCCCACTTTAATGTATGGAAGTGAGAGCTGTGTTTGGCAGGAAAAGCATGCTAGTAGAATTAATGCCGTTGAGATGCGATCCTTAAAAAGTATGTTAGGAGTGACTTTGAATGATAGGGTTAAAATAGCGTTATAATGGAAAAGTGTGGCTTAAAGTGGACATTGTGACTAGAATTGAGAAAGGTATGCTTCGGTGGTTCGGGTATGTGGAAAAGATGAATGAAGAGAGAATAACGAAACAAATTTATGTTGCAAAAGTGAGTGGCAGAGTTGGTAGGGGACGCTCTAGGAGAACTTATATCGATCAGATTAGTGGTTTACTAAAAAAAGGGCGATATAAGGAGCACCCATAATCGACGAGCATGCATGCATAGATGTATGAATGTAGAAGAAGCGAGTGAGGTGTGCCAGGATCGCGCCAAATGGAAATCCATAATCTCTGCCTGGGATAGGCAGAGATCATGGATTTCCATCTAGTTGATGGGCGTAAGCGCATATTTCTTTTGTTTATTTTACAAAATGTTGTTTATGTGTGACTTAATTTACGTAATAAACATTATTCACATCACAATCGACGTCAATTAGACACCTATAAGTACTAGCTATATTATGTTTCGTACAAGTGAACATACCGTGGGTTTCCACTGGGGTAAAATCGTGTATCGAAAGAAGCTTTCTTTCTATCTTTTTCTTTGAAAAAACTGAGATGACAATATGTTTGCGACAAGTTTACACGTCAGTGGAAACCCACGGTTAGATATGCAAGCAAAGTTCAGAGCGGGTTTCAAAGATAAGCGATGAGTTTATGTATGTTCCCTATAGACGCCGAAACGGCTGGAACCAATTTCGATTAAGTTTTCAGGAAATGAAAATCAGTTTGGCCTAGCGATTGGCGTGCGAAGCCTGATCGGGTCAGTAGTTTCAAATAAATGTTCTACTTAAATCAAGTATGTAGGTATTACATGTATGTACTTACAGTCAGGTTCATCAGGGATAGTTGAATTGTATCTCATCTTGTCAAGAAAAGTTAAACGAAAGCAAAATTTAGCTTTATATATTCGTTTGCATTGCTTGAAAGAAAACACAAATATGTTATGTATAGCAGAAACTGTTTTTTTTAAATATTATTCTGAAACAAATCGCCCCTAAACTTACATATACAACTGATATGATTTTGTACATGACGCGTAACGGAGCGGGAAAACACAAATAGTTTGCGAATCCTAAACCAATACCGCCATTTCTATTCTCATATCGCCTTCGCATGCAAGTGGACGGGTTAATTCGATTTGTAGCGAGGACCGAAGGGCAATATTTTATCGCATCATGTGATCTATTCTGTCCCAGCAAAGTGTAGTATGGTGGAGTGGGCCATAAAAAAGGTAATATCTCACAGTCGAACAGCGCCGTGAGCCGCGCTCGTAACTTCTACAATGTTACAACTACACATCGGATCGGGGAATCTACGCTTGTTCAATTTTTTTTCTCTTTTCGAATTACATAGAATCAGTTTGATGTCTAGTCGACAAATGTGTCGAAATATTTTACTTGTGTGTTTTTATCTTTATGTATAATATTTGTTCGAAGTCTGATCTTTTTTGTATTACTTATTAAAATGTTCTTGACTGGACTTCTCAGAGAGATTTGGTATTAGAATTTTTTCACACAAAGCATATTATTAACACACTCTTACTGATGGCTTATTAAACAAATCAATATCGTCAAGTTGATTAAAAATATTAGAAGAGTAAATAGTTAGATGATAAATTAAAGTACATCAAAGAAAAAAAAACAATACAAACTTAACAAGCAATGGAACAGATAAAATAAAAATAGATTATTCAAACAAATGTTAATTATGAAAAATGAAAGGATTTACCACTGTACGTTAGTTGTAATCGCAGTATTAAGGGCCATTGTTTAACATACCGGGATCCAAGGGTTTAGTACGAGCCTAGCAGATCTGTATACATTACATGAAGCTTTATAAACACCACACAAGAAGAGTATATGTACAGCGATACACTATAAGTTAATCGGGATATGTAAATTAAATCAAATTTAATGCAAGTCACAATAAACCCTGTCATTCCATTACCTTTATTTTTACGAGTACCTAGAGCTCGCCGCTGGTACATTTGACTCCGGCATCCAAATGTTCGTGTTTTACGGCCGCCATTACGTAAATTTACCCACATGTTTATTTGCAAATATAAAATATATTGGCAATGTGCACTAAGCTTATAAGCTTTTTATATCTGCTGTGTGCCCGTACACTCTGTGCGAAATGGTATACCGACTGTAACAATTTTATTGCGGTAAAAATTAAGGTGCTTTTACATTACCTATAACGAATTACCGTATGCTAGTAATGTAACTTAATAACGTTACAGTTTTAATTTTCACTAGATTTTAAATTTGTTACGTAGCCTTAAATTATCTCATCGGCTGTAAAAAATCCTCGTTTTTTGTCTCTTCGTGAAGATTATATTTATTACTGGAGCGTCTCAAGCGCAAAACATAATGATGTGTTTGGTTGCAAGAATATAAAAAATGGAAAGTCCTTGCTTTAATTCACTAGAAATTCCAATCTACAGCCTGATTAACTTGGTTTTAATATGCGGTATGCCGACACAAAAGCTCATGCGTTCATTATTTTTATGTAATATATTATTTTCTAACAGATTTCGAAAGGGATTTAAGGGGCCTTGTATCAGGACCGAAGTGAGGCAATATTCGCGAATCGTCGGTCCATTAATCTACGCGTAACCCTTGCCTGGCGCGGGAGGCTACGCAATATGGCGATGACGCGCCGACAACGTTTGCATTATGGATGCCGGGGAAGTTTTCGCGTGACGCGAGAAAAATGAACCGAGGCCTACCCGGACCCGGGCGGATGGTGAAACGATTTACTACGATTTTCTGCTGCTGTGAGCGTCTCCGCTTGGGGCGAAAGCTCTTATCAATGATTCTAGTATATTATTTGAGGATTTTAGCTACTTTCGTACTTTTGATAAATTGTGGCTTTCAAATGGTGATACATCTACCGTATTACTTTTTCGTTTATGGTCCGATATGATACGACATATCGGAGTACAATGTAATGATTAAATGTGAAACAGCTTTTATATTACATCTTATGTTATTCAGAAAAAATCCTTGTGACAGTTTGTATAAAGTACTAGTTTCTTTTTTTAATTTTGCTTGTAGCTTTTCCCGTTCAGGTAACGATTATTTAAAAATCTTGGGATGCAGTTTAAATTAATTTAAGGTAGTTGCTTACAAAAATACGTGTCAACGTGTTAAAATTGTAAACACAGTTTCGGATATTTTGTTAACATCCTGTATGTAGTCGCGTCTCTCAGTAATTAAAGACTAGCAAGCGAAGGAGGCTACAGCGCGGGGGCGGGGTCCACGGATCATATCACCTGCGAATTAATCGGCCTCTGACGATTCATTAACGCCACGTGCTCCCGTTACTCCCGCCGCTGCCTTATTTACCAACACGCGGCTCACATATACACCGTTTAACGCTATTTTGACAACTAAATCGACTAAACATCGCGTAGCTTCCAGTTTGCAGCGCGAAATATTTGTTTTGTATAAGGTTTTAAATCACACTTTTTTAATTAACATTGAAAGATACTAGTAGAAGGAAAATTCTCTGTTTAAATTTAAATTTCAACGCTATAAAGTCATCCAAATATTGCTTGGAAACCTCTTTTTTCTTTCGCTCATTTTGACAACTATATGTCATTTTTTTATATAAAATGAAAAACCTAAGAATGACAAAGGAACAAACACTTGTCGTATTTTATCGGTATACTGAAGTATCTTATTAAACTTATAAACGATTCATCATAGTGATAGAGTAAAGTCTTGCTCAATTTACTTCTTACATAACCTCAAGTTGAGGATACAATAAAATTATACCGCCGTAATAACAATGAGTACGTCATCCGTCTGACCCACGAACTGCAAACTCGAATTAAACATCATAAGAACCGAAACATCTTGCCAAGATCCTCTTCATTAGGTCCCGCAAATTGCGCGGGAGTGAGGCGGGGCGCGGAGCGAGGGTCGTCGGGGACGGGCGCGGGGCGAGGGAGGAACAGTGACACGTCCCTCGCCTCCCTAGTCCCATCCCGTGTCTCTCCCATCTATTAATAATGCAAATGAGACCGCAGCGTGGCCAAGAAGCGAGTCTCGCTTAATTCCGGTTCATTTGAGGTAATTGTCGTTGCGAGTGCGGTCTGCGGTCCTGTCCGGGCCGCGCTGGGCCGCACGTCTAATGCCTCTAAAGCTCGCCCAATGGACCTCGCTTATGGCTGTAATGAAATACCAGTATTGTGCGCGTTTCAGACGTGCCTTATCTATTATATCCAGCAAATAGGATAGCTATCTCTGCGATTAAATTCTAAGATTGTTAACACACGACTACAATTTACAATTTATAAAGATAAATAAAACGGGATATAGTTGATGATGACTAGTAATATTCAATGGAGTTGACATTGTTTTTAGATTCGTTCACTAAACAAATAATTTAATTAATAATAATAATAATTTATTGTAAACATTTAAGCACATATTTATCTGTATTCACTAAGCACCCTTAATCTAATATAATATTTATAAAAGATTAAGAAATGAGCAGATATTTTGTCTCGATGCAAAGTAACCTAATTAAACTTTATCAAAATTAAATATATAATTGTATTTAGTTTAGACAGATTGCTAGATGATTGATATATATTTAGACAGATAGAATGCTCTGCTAACCTAGGTATATGCAGGTTTTTGCAGGAAACTGAATTTATTGTCAGCATAAACAACTTGATCGTTGTCTGGAGGAGACAACGGATCGAAGCTAATATGTATATCTATGTTGGTAATCGAGTTTCCATATGAATCTCATATCAGAATTATTTTTGTTAATTAAAGAAAAGAAGATTTTATATTATAAATAATCTAATAACTAAAGGTCCATTAAAAATATACAAAAAATGTATAGTTCTACATATTTCTTCTCGAAAGCGCGAAATGAGTGAAACGGAAAGAGGACATTTTTCTACGTAGAGAGTCACTTGTAAGGCGTAGCTCACCGCTACGATCAATACGAGCTCTACACCACATTTCAACGCTACGGTTTTTACCGCTGTATTCGTTTTTATACAAATTATATCCTCCCCACTACTTAAACAGGTGGTTAACTAAGTAGTCAGTCAGTATTATTAAAATATTTCTTTTAAACTTTGCAACTTTTATTCATTAAATGCTAAACGCAGTAAATTCAAATATTATCTTGTGGTAGTTTATATAGTCGTAATCATTTATTATCATTTAAATGTACTGGATATGTTATTTATGTTATATTCATTAAAATCCTTTTTATTTAATCAATGATAAAAGCGCTTGGCTTATTTATATTATATATATCTGCGTATAAAGTCAAAAAATATTTAAATCAGCCATACGCTTTAAATATAAAGCTATAAAAATGTTGAATGTAACAGTGCTAATTAAAACGGCTTTGTTTACTCGTGAAGATAAACAAAAGAGGCGTAGGTATAAAATGTATTTCATTGCAGGCCGGCATTCCGTATATAACGCGGCGAGGGTGCGTCACGCTACGAGGGAGACAAAAATGGCCGCCCGGACAACCTGCGTCTTACTTCATTCACGATTTCCCTTTGCGTTTTTCACTACAAGTAGTTATTACTACTTCGAGCACAACTTAATCACTATTGGTGTTAAATAATACTATTTACTAGTTAATGGTCTTACAGGGGATTAAATACGTACTCTAATGTAAAATTCTTTACTTCAAATTAATTAAAGCAATACTAGATTGTCCAGTGGACGAAATTCGAACGTAATTTGTTAAACTTTATTTATTTTTGTGATTTTTTTAAATGTTTCCCTTCAACGGTTAATTTATATATATTCCACAGCCGGGCTTCCGTATAAGATGTACGGCGGCAACGAGGGCTCGCTGACGGAGAAGCGCAAGCAGCGCCGCATACGTACGACATTCACGTCGGCGCAGCTCAAGGAGTTGGAGCGCGCCTTCCAGGAGACGCACTACCCCGACATCTACACCCGCGAGGAGATTGCCATGAAGATCGACCTCACGGAGGCCAGGGTACAGGTACGTTTAAAGTTTCATAATATATTGACAGAATTATTATACAGTCGTCACTTGTTTCTTACGAAAAGATTACGTACATACATCTATTATAATTTAACCGGCACATATACAAAGGAAACAGCACTAAGCCACTGCAATAATAGTTTACAGGTTACCATTGTTAAGGGATTAACAATGGGAACCTGTAAAAGTTAGACTGTTGTTGGACAGGAGCTATGAAGTTACAACTCATCCTTACCTAAATGTTTGTAGTCGATTACAAAATTATGTGGTAACGGTAACATAATTACCACAAACATTTAACTTGTCACTTGTTACTGGACTGGTGCTTAAACCTGAACTAATGGTAGCTTTAATGTGCTGTGTCATATTACAACATGCTCAATTCATTTAAATGTTAATAACCTTTGTTTTTATATTGCAAATAAAGTTACTACCAAACAAACTTAGCGAAAGTCCGTAAATGTATTACAATCGTATTTCTAGTCCAATTAACATCATATAATTCTGCGGTGGTTGACGTGAAGCTACGAAAGACCAGACGGTTAGGTTAGTTAATTTCATAATAGTAGCTCATTTTTATGTGAGCCAGGCGTGCGACGTGAGCAAGTGAATGTTTAATGTGAACTTGGTACGGTGTAATCGTACCGGGGAATAAGCCGCAACCGATCACGTATAAAACTCGCGAGTGACTCGCCCGTCACTCGATGTCACTAATTTAATATTCTCGAAGATGAGAGCTGCGGTTACACCGAATTCCCATTTCGCATCAACAAACTTTGTCATGCCTTTTGAATTATTAAAATCGAAACCTAGTGTGTCACGATTTTTATATTTATGTTACGCTCAAGATTTAATGTAAGCTTAATCGGGTAATTGATAGTCTCGTGACTAGAGACTAGTCCAACTAGATAGTATCACATATTTCTGTCATCAAATAGTGTCCAATCATAATTGCATCTGTTCAAGATGTGAAATAAATTAGATTCTAAGTATGTCATAGGTAGATCGAATGCGTAACACTATCGTACAGAGATTAACAGTGATAGAGTCCGCAACAACAACATCTCTTGAATGGGCCGGCTCGACCGGTGAAATACCACGACCTCACAGAAAACAGGCGTAAAGTAGAAGTACTCTGCGTTTCGTCTGATGAGTGAGGTGCCGGAGGCCTAATTTCAGTCCTCTTCCCCTTCCCACCCTTTCCTCATAAGGATAGGATGGAAATGGGAAGAGGATTGGATGGTTAACGGGGAAAAGGAAATATCCTTATTCCTATTTTTGCCCTCCCCAATCCATTAAAGGTAGGCAACGCATCTGCAACACAATTGCGTGTTGCGGATGTCTATGGGTAGCGCTCACATAACATCAGGTGATCTCGTTTGCCACGTTCTTCCAAAAAAAAAATAACTTGCAAAAAAGAACCATGAATATTTGCATACTTCGCAACAAGAAATATGAACTGCCTCAACTCATCATTCAATGCAAAAAAAAGCGTAAAGCCGTAGACGATTTTTCTAGCTTAAATACCTGAGTCAACGGTTTCTGATTATGAGATCAGTATTTAGAGTATTGTTGAAGCATATCCTATTGGTCATAGGGATCGCCAACCTGTGCTAGGAGATGGCGCTGCAAGAAGAAAGAAGAAAGTTCTCTTATTTTTTTAGTACTATTATGTTTTTAGAGTTCAATCACATTGATTTCAATTATATCGTCATGTCGGTACTAGATGAACCATTAGATAAACGTACGAATTTATCTGTGTGAATATTATTAAAAATATAAATAACGACGTTTTATTGTTTTATAACTAAACACTTAATATCTATAGGTAAATATTAGGCTACAAGAATTAATTTTGAGAAAAACATAAGATCTTCTTTCATATTTTATAGCTACAGAAAAACAACACAATTTATTGTTTTACGTACAGATCGATCATACGCGAATTTTTTTTTAATTTATTGCTTTTTCAAAACCAGCGCCGTACAACCCACGGTCAAATACAAAACGTTAGATTTTATCAAGATGTAAAAGCGTAGAAATGTTTTTTTTTTATTGTTGAAACAATAAAAAATTTTTTAATTCAAGGCAATGTCAAATTAATGTGGCAACACTCAAGAGAGACTTGCGTCGTGCAGTGCATTTAATGTTTAGTTTTGGTTTGATGGATGAAAAGAAATTAATATCAAACTAATATATATATAAAACTCATTGATATGAAACTTTAATGTGTGAAATTATCTCAAATAAATAAATATGTTGATTTTTCAGAGTTTCTTTTGTATAATAATGGAAACGTGTCCAAAACCAATGATAGTAATTGCTTCATGTATTGATTTTAATAAAATAAATGAAGTGAAAGATTGTATATCTTTCAATAAATAACAAAGGGATAATATAAACATATATAATCTATAAACATTGGTACAGAACACAACAGCTCCGACAGCGAGCGGCAACGAGCTCTCGTTACATTAAAAAGTATATCGGAACCCGGCCCGCCATAAATATCAGGGGCGGTCGCGTAATTCAGGCGCGCGCGACTACGATAATTAAAACTCGCCTGGAAAATGCGAATTCACATATTACAATTAAAATTGGGCAAAAGCCGGTGGTAAATATTGTATTTATTTTGTTGTTTTTTTAACTGAAGAGTAAATATTGCTTGTGATGTTTTAACTTTCAATATTATTGTTATTTTTAATAAGTGTACATAACTAATGTAAACACCAATTCTAATTCCAGTTTTGTCTTGTAAAATATTACGTAAAACGTTGTGTCTACTGTTTTATATGTAAGGCTAAGCTCTTACCACCAAAAAAAATAAGCAAAAATCGGATAGTATGTTTTATCTTTCCTAAAAAGCTAACTCTCTCTTAAAAATAGTAATTGAAGAAATTTTCCTCTCTTGGTATGACTTTTCTTCTTCACATTTCAAAGAACGGTTTCTGCAGTTTGTTTATTTAATCAAGGGTGGTATGATTTTTCAGGTGTACTTGATCTGAAGCTCACATGGAATCTTTGCTTGTAAAGCGAATTAGCGTAGTAAATTTATTCACTCTCGTTTTTAAAACATTCATTGTGAATCTTAACATGAAGACTAATACCAAACTAATACACAAAAAATCTCAAATTGACAAATGACATAGATAGGATACATAGGTTGGGTTTGACCTGATAATGAAATATGAAAATAATATCTTAAAAATATGTTTATCAAATTAAAAATTGGTTTGCTACGTTTGACACGATACATCAAATTATCACTTTTTTTGATTGTTCGATCACAATTTGCTAACAGTTTATAAAATGCCTAGTCCGATTACAAACTGAAGTTCACAATAGGTCGGTGACATGACATTTTTGAAATATAATATTCCATACGATATGCCACTGGAATATTGTATGTAAGTATAGTATCTAAAATAACACTGAAAAATAAAAATAAAACATATAAATTGAAAACGAGTGCAAAATGTTCAACAGCTCGCCCGCACCACAGCGTGTTGTAATACTGGCACCTGCAGCATCGCAGAGCAAAAGGAATCACTTGAAAAATGACCAGCTGTTCCCTCGCTAGCGTATTTTTTCCGTGGCCACGTTGTCATAGGGACAAGGCAATTTAATCCATCAAGCCACGCGCGCGCCGGCGTCCGACTCAATAAATTCTATATAATCGCAGGCGATTTTGGTTTTATTGTTACACCAGAATGCCGGGAGAGATTAGAGAGCGAAAAAGAAATGTTATTGTCTTTCAGTGTAGCCACTACTTTCTGCCTATATTAAGTCCAATTAATTAAGAAATTATAAGAGTGTCGGATGTTTTACGTTAGAGTATTTGTAGATTATAACTTCCTCTATTAATATTACGTGGGGTAGGTTTATAACAGTCTGGGTTATTTCAAACAAAGATGTCACGAGGAACGTTCGTGTATATCAATCCCTGTAAGTCTATATCTATGTTATCTAATTCATTGAATATTTGTTTTGGTTATTAGTATTAAGGTTATAATGAAGTTTTGGTACTTTATAAAAATTTTAACTAACAAATGAATTATTTTTTTAATTATAATCTGTTTGTAATTTTGTAATTTTTTAATAAAATTAAGTAAAATATCAAATAGAATCCGCATTTTTATATTTTATAGTTAGGGCTACATTGCATAAAAAAATAAATTATTAATAAATGTAAAAATATCAAACTTCATATAAACAGAACAGTAGATAAGTCAGTATCTTTGATAAAACAGAATATGTGGTTTGTTTCAGCATTCCTATAGCCATACAATTAAGATTGACAAAGCGGTCATCGGGGATGCATTCGTAAAATTCAATCCAATTTCCAATCTAAGATCTTCCGTCTTCCAACCACTAGGGAAACGTCAGTTATCTGGCAATCATTGCTGTTTGCATTCAACTGGTACAAACATTCCGTAACGTAATTAAACCTAGCTTAATATGAAGGGAATATCAATTATTTTCCGATGCCAGTAGAAGTTTAAAAGGCTATTTATACACAGTAACTACATAACTAGAAGTAATTTTGTATTTTTAAAAAGGGATGCAAAAACGGTTTGAGGACATTTAAGTAATGAATGAGAACTTTAACGAAGAAGATTCGTGATGTAAAAGAACATTCGGATTGCTAACGCTCAGTTGGTATACGAGGGCCATGCCAAAAGAAATTAGATACTCCATGGGCATTTGATTGATACTGGCAAGTAATACAACATTGTAAAGGCCAGTTATTTACTTATAAATAATATAAAAATGGAACATTCTTGGAATCTTAATACTTTTTTAAACGATATTTTTTCTGGTTTAATTTGAAGGAATATTGCAGCAACTATGGAGCCCACTCGAAGTGATTTTGATTGATTATGACTTTAAAAAAGGTTTAAGGCCTCAATAATGTTTTGAACTCTTAGTGACTTTGGCGTGTCTGCGTATTCACGTACAACTGCTTTTAATCCGTTTCGCTGAATTTAAAAGAGGACGGGAGTGTTTTGAAGCTGAGGAAAAGACAGGACAGCCGCCAACCGCAGTCACTCAAAAAAATGTGCAGGCTGTGGAAAAAATATTCGTCAGAATCGACGAATTACATACGCAGAGCTTGAGTGTACAAACTAGGGATTGAATCAGTAGCATTGCAAACTATCATCCATCCGTAAGCGTTATTTAAGATAGTGCCGCACAAACTCATAGATTTGCAGAAAGACCGTCGTGTGGATTGGTGTAAACTTATGATAAATTTTTACTGAAACAAAGTGACGGTCCACAGTCAGTTTAGTGTGACAAGCGGCCGAAGTCAGAAACCCAGCACCTGCTCTGGCACCACGATAACGCTGCTATACATATATGCTGATAAACTTGACACTTGACTTTTTCAGTTAAAAAAACGTCAATCCGCTATATTTCCCTGACCTACCACCCTGTGATTTTCATCTTTTTCCGAACATTTAAGAAAAATTAAAAGGAAACCGATTTGAAAACAAAGAAGATTGCTTATAACTATGAAATTTCTGAGGTGTGTAAAGAGGAGCGGTCATTAGTATTTTGCAAGTGGTTTAGATGGATGGAAAAGAGTAAACGTGTTCACGGTGAATACTTCGAAAAAATTGATAACTGTAATAAAGAATAATTTAATTTAAAATGTAATTTGTATAAAAGTAAAATGCAGATATATAACATGTTAGCAAAAGCCAGATAGTCCCAAATATTCTGATTAATTTACACAAAGATATGTTCCTCTGTATCCCCTCGTCATAGAGTAGCGCGCAGGTGTCGGTCGCGTGCCGGCGCGTGGCTAGCACGCTCCCACCAGCGCTCACTCAGCGCCTGATCGGACGCACTTGCCACAATTATCTGCTGCTTGAGTTTTAGTCGGGGATAACATTTGCTTTTGTTGCTTTATTGCTCTTATTTATGTTGTAACCTTATAAGTTGTTTGTTTAGCAGTCGCATTTTATTTTAGTGACGTACTAAAGAAGGGTGATATTGATTTAGCTTCTACCAACGTTCACGCGAAGTCGCTCAAAGTGACTTTGTCTTCACTTTTCTTACTGTACATAGTATGCTTATAGTAGTCATATAGTCTAACATACATTTTTAATTCTATTTATTTCTAAATATATACGAGAATACTACCTATTGAAATTAAATGATTTCGCTGATTTTTTTGTTTCACATAATTTAAGGATTTTTGGGGGACATAAACATACAAAACACGATTTAAAATCCGAAACATTAGTTTAAATTCAACATACGTTTTTGTTGGATCGACGACGCTCTTACTTAACTGTTATCGGTCTTTTGAATTATGGATCTCTACCACTTCAGCGAACATATTTTGTGAGCTTTCTGTCCTTCATATAGTCATTATAAGTTTACGAAAACTTACTTGAATCAAACATACTCAGTCAATTCCGCTAGTACTCGATCAAAATATGTTGTATATATGTTATTAGTTAGCTCAATCCTAGATTTGATCTTTAATCTTTACACTTTCAAGACAAAATTCTGGTATCAGATTATTATGTAATGATCGATAATGTAACACTTATTACATAATAATGAAAAATAATATGTATATATATACATATACTTAGTTTATTCAAGTGTTCCTCCCGTTCAAATATAGAGTAGTAGAAGCTTATCAGATATAATTCTCACGTCGACGTTTAATCTGCGCGACTAATCGGACCGAAGGGCGTGACATTTGATATGGCGCGAATAGATTTAGTACCAGAGTTCGCACTATGGGAAGCGACAGGAGGAACGCTCGATTGAGCCCTCGCACCGTGTCCCGCCTCTCCCACGGGATGCTCGCTACCTACTGTCCGAAGATCAAACGATAATTTGCTGTGTATAATCTATTAACATCGTTTGTACTTTCTCACACTACTGACATGACTATCAAGTATTAGATATTTTAATTGCAAAACTTAGTATTACACGATTTCTTACGTTTACTTGTACTACAATAAAATTAATTATTAAGGTTTTATCGAGATCAACTAAATGGTCAAAAATTTTTCACTTTACAGTACGCGCGGTGACTGGCAAATGAGGCGATTCAAAAACGTCTTAGTTGTTCAAATCCCGGTATAATAAATAATGAACACTTTAGTATTGTTTCCAATTATATATAAAAAAAACACTTAAGAGCGGTGGTATAACACAAATATTAAAAAAACATATAACTAAACATTAGTTTGATTCGAAGTCAAAGTACGCTTAACTTTAAACTCTTTCAATTAAATTTCATGTTCTTATACACACTCGTCATAAATATCAATATTGGTTGAAATGTTATCTATAGCATATTAAGTAATCAATCAGCGTTTGTAGTGAAATTCAATGTTCAAGGCTCTCGACTACTATAATTTTAGATACTATAATTTATTCACTAACGTGCTATAAATAAGAATAAAGTCTCATTCTTTAGCTACATGCCATTAAGAAATATCACAAATCGTGGCAAGCACTTAAATTGATTAAAAACTGGCGGATACTTCGTAGAGGGCTACGGAGCTACACGTAGAGGATGTCGTAGACGGTGCGCGGCCATGATGAAGGAGCAATTACATTATCATCGATTTTAACATTTAACGTAAATTTGTATGGTGTATCAAAAAATATATTGTTTAGGCAAAATGAACACCGTTTAATCTATAATTCTAATCGTAAATGATTTCATATGACATAACATTTTTATTTTCATAGCAATAGAATTTCATTTCATTTTAAGTAAATCTTTATTAGTATCGGAATAGTTTTGACAAGAACAATAACTTTTGGGCTTGGTTTCGTTTCAAAGTATTACTATCCATTATGTCTAGAGTATTGTCATGGCCTGTACTCCCACGCAATTATTTTTCATTTAGCCCCGCGCAAGTGCAGTCCCCGGAGACGTATAGATTGAAGAGTACCGTCTCCCCCATAAACACAACTACGATTTGAATGTGAGAAAGTTGCTCCGAACAATTTCGGTCGTGTCGACGCCGCGTCTAGGGATTTGTAATTTTCATTTTCGCACGATAAAAACGTAGGGTTTTATTACATGCCCTGATTGATGATATCAACCAACACTAAAATAATTTTACAGTTATTTATTATGTAACTACTCGCAATTATATAAGCTCTTTGAAATATTTATTTACTGTGATATTGTGAATTGACTTTGAACTTTTTTGTATTTATTACTTTTAAGAGAAGGAGATTTAATGTAAAAGTTCCGATTTGGGTCAAGTGGCTTACATCAAAGATTCAGCTTTTTCTGATAATCATCTACATTAGAAACGAACGCTAAAAGTAAGTTAATTTTGCACACTATTAATCTAAAATATCTTGTGAAATATGCCTAAGTAAATTGTATATAAATAAATACTAAGAATATTTATAAGCCCTCCTAAACTACAAGTTGATAATAGCGGCGTGGGGGAGCATAGGCGACCTGTCAAAAACTATCAGATGAAGATAATATATGGATATGATAACCCAAGCGCTCCGGCGCCCCGCGCAGCCCTGCGCCCGATGCTGACTCGCAATTTATGTGTCGGCTTGATCATACTGTGATCATATTGTAATAACATTATCTTCTATGACAATAGATTGTATCCGTAGTGAGTATTTTTTTTTTTGTAAAAAAGAGATTCAAATTATTTTAAAAGGAGGATTCCCTTTTAAAATAATATGATTAATTTTAAAACATATTTAAAAAGAACATATTTTAAGATTCCGATTTAAAAATAAAAAAAAATGGATATGGATATCTCGGACGTTTTGACACATAGTTAGATTATTTATCCGTCATGACATGAACTGCATTGCGATATAGACGTTTACCCAAATGTTTCGCAATCAATAAGAGAAAGTGTTAAGTAAATTGTGACAAGGAGATATGTATTAGGTTTTTCTTGACAAACGTTGACTTAGTAGCAACTTCCCTAGAAAAACTTGTTTTTTTTTTATTTACACATTATACGCTTAACTAGCAAGCTGTAAAAGTGAAAAACAACTAAAATTAAAAACAATACTATGTTTATTTTTAAACCAGCTTTTATTATAGTTTAACTTTTAATTTTAAAGATTAAAAAACATTGATTTCGGCAAACATTTCAATAACACTTTTTCTAGTCTTTTTCCTTTGAATGACTTATTTCAGATAAACAAGAATTTTCTATATTTAGTAGTACTTAAATTTGACGTTTTTCTCTATTTTTATATGTGATACAGTTTCTGTTGTTTTCATGTTTATATATATTGATAAATAAATATATGCACTACATAGCCAAAAAAAATGTCATAACGCCGACGTGAATATACTCGAGCCCCACATTTGGACGATGTGACACAAAGCGATTCTCGCAGGCCATTTAACAACAAGAGACAAGTGCCGATATTGTGCATGCGTTAAATATATTTCACTTTAGTTCCCCGTCGCACATTTATAACTGTACCTCGCGTCTCATTTAATGTGTCTACGATTATATGGACTAACGTTTTGTGTTAGTAAATCAAATTGTACTTCGCACATCTGTTCTATCGGTTTGTGAGGACATACATCTAAGACTGTAAAGGGTAAATAATATGATGTAAAATGACTAAGACATAGTATAAAAGAATGTCGCTTCCGCTGTCTGTAAGCTTAGATCGGATTTTATTGTGGCTTGCATCAGTAGACAGAGCGATTGAAGTGGAACATTGATGTGTAGCATAATTTCAAATTTGTAATGTGATATCGTAAAAAACATGTTCTATCACCAACAGTGTGACAGGCATTAATGATGATATTATTGAAATGTTTAACAAGTTAGTAAGAATTAAATAATAAATATTTTGTAATAACTTTTTACGACTGGACATTGTAATGTGGTACTGTAATTTGGCATACGAATATCATTACCAACAGACCAATGAAAGTCAAGGATAAATGAATTATATTTAGCAGGAATTAATATAGTAGATGGGATTTTGTTTTGGTATAGATTTTATGATTGTTTTACTGTTTTCTTTGTGTTATGTAATTTTTGTTTGCGTTTAATGTGTACATCAGTTTACAAACCTTTTTTACATTGTAAAGTTTTAGATACTTGTTTTTTCATTATTTACGAATTATTTATTATCCGTAATCTCTTTCTCTACTATGATTAGTAAGCACCGAAGCAAGTAGCGCAAAGAGGTTGGCAGAAGTTTGCTAACGATTGTCATGGCGTTATCATCGTAACAAATAACATGTAATATACGAGTATGAGAACGACAAATGCCACCATTAAAAATGCTAGAATAATCAACGATCGTTTTACAATTTTATTAAATTCCTAGCTTAAGGGTTAAATAATTTTCATACGTGAAATATTTGTTTTAGTTGTTTTATAAATAAAAGGAATTTATGAAGAAATACTAAGTAAGAATTTCAATAACCTATGTGAAAGTTACACTTCGTTGCCTTTACGTACTGAAAAGATTCTTCGAGTTCTCCAAGTGGCGTCTCCTTACTAAGGTTGGCGATCGTTAAGGAAACCTCAACTTTAGATACCACTCGGAAAAGCGAAAAGGTGCTCTTTCTAAACCACTGACGTAGGTTCTTTAGCCCGTTTATTCTTCTTCGACCCACACTTCGCTTTTTTTGCATCTTGTACGGTGAGTCGCAGCAGTTCGTATTTTGCGGCTACATTATGTGGTTTACATATTCCAGCTTTTTTTATTTGCCGTGTATAACACTTCTTCTTCAATATTTTTCCATGGAGTTTACGGTTACATTTTGTAATTTTATTAGTAAAATTAAATTAAGTGAATAATGCTAAATGAGAACAAGAGGGTCATTTTCTGGTCCCTGTGGATGTGAAAGAAGCAAAAATCGTGATTACCAAATAGTTATTATTTCATTAGTAAGTCAATGTTGGAAAGGGAAGAATTAAAAAAGGATAATAATGTTGCACGGCGAGCGAGCACTCGACTAAATGATTGCGGGCCATCTGCCGATCTCTATCGGTTATTTGTCGTGTCACGTGCCGCGATCTTGTGATAACGAGCCATTGTATGGCGGAAGCTTCCAATCACGGTGATGCGTCAAAAGTGATTCAAATCTGTTACATTTTTAATTGAACTACCGCGTGGGGAAGTGTCGCTCGTATCGAACCGAATGATTAATCGGTTCGTTAACAAGTCGCATAGAATTTGTTTTGATTGAATCACTTAGCGAAATTTAAAAAATCGTTACCTAAAACTTCGCTAACTTTTAATGAAATTTCATAATTGAAAATGTCACTAAAACGTTACTATACTTATTAATATAATCATAGTGTACCTTTGAAAAATTAATGGGTAAGCAAACGTACCATTTACGAGTAAAAACATAGTCCTCAGTCATTATTATCGCCTTTATAATATTATAAAGAAAGAAGATTAGTTTGTTTGTAAAGCGTATATTCTTTAAACGATTTGAACAATCATTCAACACGAACACCAATTTTTTTGTAAAGTAAATGTAAATTTCCGAAGACAATATTTAAACAAGTCTATGTCTAAGGCCGCTTGTACACGCTAAGAAAAGTCAGCAGGCCTAGCAAACATTCGTGTTATTTTTACATACGGACTATGTACACTGCTTTGGCGCTGACCAAGAAAAAAATCTTGGCTGTGTTAGACAACACACGTGACGTTGATGCGGTGTGTTGTTGCGGGCGAAGTGAGTGAGGTGGTTCAGGTAGTTTTCGTACGTATGGAATTAGGATTAATTTATTTTAAATTAGGAATACTTCTCGCATTTTCGAATTTTCACGTCGTATCTTATTTTCTATAGTACTCAACAGCTTGTCAAACATGGAGATTTTCAAACGAGAGTAGTCCACAAAGTTTTCCACATGTTGTTGCATAACATGATAAAGGGTAATGAACCCAGTAAACTCATTTTTTTGGTGTATAATTGGATGAGCCCAGTATACTCTCTTTTTTGTTTCCTGTTTCATTATTTTATAGATATAATATGCAATAATCACTTTTTTGCCTCGTAGTAATATTCTTTTCTCAAGCAAACGAAAATTATTAAAAATAATAAAAAAATACGCTCCTATTCGTCTCGTCTGCAGCAGACACGATAAGTTTTAAATATTTATGTATTAGTTTTGCAATGGAGATAAATAAAAAATATTTTAAATACCTAACAATACGCACATGATGACATTATGACTATGTTGGTTTTATGTTTAAATCATGAGTTTTTAAAAATTGCAAAACGAAAAAATAACATGATGCTCGTATTTTGAACAATAACACTAGGGTTGCAGAATACAGTGGAGGTAATGGAGCGCGCGCTCTGGTCACCGACGCATCTGCTAGGGTTCGTGCTGGTCCCCACATCCCTACGTCATGTCAGATTGCCACCATTAAAAATTCATTGCCTTGATGATGTTAGAAATAACATTTACAAATTGATTACGTTGTACAAAAAGATGTTTATGATTTATAAATCTTAATGATTTTGTCAAAAGATTTTTGTTTAATCTTTCTTTTTTAAATAATAAAACTGATATTATTTTTTGGATACATCCGCGGGTCTTAAAACTGAGCAAATTACAATACTCGTTTTGAATTATTCAGATTTAGGCGATATTACAGAAATAAATAAATATGCGGTCACGCCTGTAATCGCGAGGGTTAGGCAGAGATCACGAATTTCCATTTGGGACGATTCTTGCACACCTCTTACTTCTTCTACATCCTTCCATCTATGCATACATGCTCGTTGGTTGCAGGTACTCTTTATATCTTCTTTCTTTAGTATGTCACTAATAACGCGCAAACATTTCTTTCTGGTATATCACCATATTCTACCGTTGAATAATTATTGTCTTATTTGGGACCCTTTTAATTCGTCATACAAGTTGTATTTAATTAAAATCCAACTTTAATTGCCTTGGTTAATTACATATATACATTTCGATTTAATTTACAACTAATATTAAATTGGCAATATCGCTAACATTTATATGTAACAATCTAAAAAAATAATTAATTAAATTTGCCGACAACCGCCAAAGTCCAAATCAAATAGGATGCATTGCGATGACACACCTGTCGAGAGCTAAACGCCGACCTATTACGACATACGGACTGAATAAACCGCGCATTCATCTCTTTATTATGATGTGTTAATCCAGGATTATCAGCAAATGTTAACACATGTTACCAGTTAGTAAAAAATTCACAACCATTCGAAACGACTCAACTAACTATCTGAGCGTTATCAAAAATCAACTTTAATATATTGCGTTTAGTAACATTTTCAAACGTAGCTGTCGAGGTGCCACAATTGGGTGGATTATTGAAGGGTAGCTAATATTATTCCGGGGCGTTCGTTGTTGCCTTTTCATCCGCTAAGTATAAACAGGGGGGTGTGCTCGTGTTTGATCGCGCTCGACCGCTCCGCCGACGATTGATTAACTTTGTATTACTTGCTAACTAACTTGATTGCAATAAAAATATTGAAGATCTGTTACTTTTTCATTGATATGATAAAAATGTTGATGTATTTTTTTTAAAATTTGTTAGGTGTGTTATTATTATGTTTAGGTTTATTATTAGCAGTTAAGCGACTGTTTAGAGGTTTACCCATCGGAACGTTGGTACACCACACCGATGCTATGTGGAAATATTCCAATCTTAGACTATAGGGTGTATATTTTACATTTTTTGTATGCATGGATGCTTTACATCAACTTACATATATCGACACTGTGGTGTTCGAGCCTGCCGAACCGAGAGGTTCGCATTTTCGCGGAATAAAAATCGCATAGCATAGCGATTAGGTGTAGTAAAAAATGCTAGTTTGCTAACATATCATTCAATTGTGGATAGATTTATTTGAGATAATAACATTGCATTGGCTACCCACACTTTAACGAATAAAAACTTTTTATGTTTATTCTTTATTACTTTATAAGCCAATAGCCTAATGGTTAAGGGTATAAAACTGCGAAAAATGCACAACATGGTCGTAGGTTCGAATCTGCCATTCGACTATTGTTGTGAACTATTTTGAACCAAGTTTTTAGATTGGTTGAGAATTGTTTAAAAGAAATATTTAGTAACTTGTTTCGATATGTACTACATTTAATATATATGGCCGAGGAGGGTTGGCATCAGGCAGACGGCCGGCCGTAAAAAACTATAACCAAAACATATACAGTATGGACTATGGTCGTACTGGGCCGACCCCACATAAAAAAGTGGCAAGGAGAAGAAGATTTTTTATTACTTTTCTATGTAAGATTAATTCGTTTTTATCACTGTAACTCATAAAAGCGTTATATAAAGTGGAAAATTTTTAAGTGAAAAAGAGACGTAGTTTATATATCTATTGAGTGTACAAAGTGGCGGGGGTCATGTTTGCCGCGGAGACACGAAGAGGATCAAAGTGTCGTCGCCGGCCGTGTCGGGCCCCGGGCGAGCCGTGCTTGCGTCAATATTTGCCCGCCACGGCCCGGCTAATGAATACAATTAGATCATTCCGCAAGGCCTCACATTTTTCGTACGCCTCGCAGCTTCGCCTTTTGATGTATCGAAGAGACACCACTTTTAAAGGTTGGTTGGTATCTCAACCTATGTTGTATGTGTAACCCATAAATGTATTTACTATCAGGTGTCCCACGGCGATCCCACGCCCGAGTGAAGTACTCCAAACTGCATTCAAAGCTTTTTTCCTTGTTCGTTTTGATTCTAAGTCCGACCAGGAAATTCCCTCAATTCCCAAGCAAAGTTTTTGAAAAAAACCATAATAACGGCCCAAGGGTTCATCTTAAGAATTGTTTTATTTTTAATTTTTTGATAACTACACTGAACTGTAACATATCGTATTATGATATTAGAGTTAGTGACATATTATATATTGTGTGTAATTTTTTTACAACGATCGTTTTTGCTCTTGTCCTGCATCATAATATCTTTTCTGCATTCTTTATTACTAAGAGAAATGTTTCAATTAACAACGACAGTAATATAGTCTGTGTCAGAGCGACTAGAGCGCCACGAGTCATCGAATACATTAGCCTGTTTGTTGTTTGCTCGCCGCGGCACAGCAGCGCCACATGGCGTCGCGTTTGTTTATTTTAATACTCAAGCATTGTTGATCGCCATGTTTGCTTAGGGAACTGTATTAAACTACCCTCGTGGATTTGTTTAAGGTAGACGTTAGACGTGCCGCGGGATTTAATGTTTTGGTCAAACTGTTTTTCGTATTTTTCTTTTCTTGAGTTTCGTTTGTTTGTAGTATCCCTGTTAGAACAAATGAATTGTATATAGATAATAACAACATTTTATGGATATTTGTTTATTAATTTAACTTTAAATTAATAAAACCATTCTTGTGGTGACATTTTTTATGGAAGACATTTTTAAGGAGACAATTATTTTGAATTGAGAGGGATTCACACAATGTTAAGTGACCATCGACCATAGACATCCGCAATAAAAATCACTAAGTTGCACCCGCCTTGACACTCGTGTGACAGCGAAAGGTGGATTAAGGTTATAAAGATGAGGAGTGTAAAGGAAGATATTCATTTTGCAGTTCTGATACATTTTTTGATTTTTTGTTGGTATCATATAATACTGTAAACTTTATTTGTTTGCTCATTACTTTTCAACATTATAAATTTCCAACAAATTTTGTTTGTAATAAATTAGAAACTCTTTGTAATTGGCACACGCTCTGACTGATTCCATTAACTTTACTGTACCGAACGCTGAAATTTACACGGAAATAAATATATTTTAGTACTTGACTAGAGGCAACATCTGCATCAACTGTATTTTTATAAACTTCAGTTTGCACGTGTATTCGTTTGTATTAAATTTTAGGTTAAGATTGTACCTGTAACATGACAAATATATACATGTACATATATAGAACTATTTTAGTTCGTAAATTATTGTCCATATTTCATTTTCTGCTATTTGGTTTCGATACTAATAATTTCGAAACACTCCTTTCTCTTACTTAGCAACGAGGCGATAAATACGTTTCTTCCAATAGATGAAGACCCTCAAAAGTTCAAGTTAATACCCTGTTTCTTCTAGCTATGGCTTAGCGGACAGTGAAGATGGTTTGCTTCCCATTTTAGTGACTAAAGTACTGGTGTAGCGACTTAATTAAATTCCCATCTTTTAAGGTCTCCTACTAGTATTCTAAGACATTTCTGTAAGAGCAGGTGTATATCTGTAAAACGCCTCGATGTCCTCAAACAGCTCATAAACATTTAATTTACTGTCTAGAATTACATGGTAATCAAAAACTAGTTAACTAATGCTTAAACCCATTACATAAACAATCAATTAAAAATAAACACATCTATGATATTAATCAATTAGAAAAGGTCCTTTACCTAAAGCGATTCAGTGGGGAGTGTAGGTCAGAGGTGGCATCTGCAGAGCGTGTGCATCTCTTGGTTAATTACATTTGTCGCCCCCCGCATCCTCCGCTAACCCCGCGCAGCCCGCCCGCCCAATTCGGTTCATTTGCAAAGTGCATTTCGATGCTGCGCTCGATTGTTCCGACCCCGGACTTAATTGCCCGATGCCGGCCCGTTATTTATTATTGACATTCGCTTGTATATTTACCGGTGTTTATCGAACGCCATTCATTTGGCGATTCTGCTAAAATAGATCGTTAAATCTGCACGATATCGGGCCGGTCGTAAAAATGAAACCGCAACTGTGCAAGCCCGGCCGAATGTCGAACGTTTAAACCCTTATTTATGGTTTTTGTTTTGATAATATTCGGCGGGATTACTTTTGATTGATCGATCTATTAATTTTAATATATTAGATTAGTTTCTACATACCAGTTTAACTCAGCTCTGTAACTCTAGCAATGTAACTTTCAGCTTTTTAAAATTACTAATAAATTATTTAAGACATTACTTTTTTAATTTAAGACTTGTTTGCCGATATGCTTACGTAATTTTATATATGCGTTCTAAAAATAATTAAATCATTTGTCTTGAAATGAATTTACTTATCGGATTCCTAGATTTCATTTAGAAATTAAAAGATAACACTAGTTTTCAAATCTTAGCTATAGATAAATCATCGATGCTCCCAGCTGCAAAAAAAAGTATAATCATATTTGCTTTTGGAGCACGCACTGGATACAATAAACATCGGTAGGAATTCTTCCATACAAATCGGCGAATTGTTTGCGTCGGGCGCACGCTCGCTCGACGTCGTATCGCAGTCACTCATTTGTATTGGTTCTACATTATTTGCTTGTTTGCGGATGCCTCGTACGTTGTTGGGCTTTGATTTTTTCCGATTCGGATGTAATGCGGAAGGCGTGGCGCCCGAGGCTATCGACTGCTTGCGCCAATCAGTCGAGACGTACCGTTCGTTAGACGCCGAGTCGCGCTTGCTTAAACTGGGCACGTACGTTGGACCTTCCCAACCGGAGCCACTGATTTTCTTTTAGATTTCAACAAATGATAAAGTTCAGCAGTCTCTACTCGTTCACTTTGTATTGATTGTGTTTTAAAAAGCAATTTACTGAAGCTTTTTATTATTGTTTTTTTAAACACGAATGGTTTTCTTATTGTGAATACATATTTTTTTGTTTGTATTAATTGACATTCTTAGTTTAAGTCGCTGTCTGTTTTGCCTAGGCTTATTCTAATAGATGCTATAATTAAAATGAATTTAGAATGAGCTAGAATAAATTCAGAAGATATGTTGAGATTTTTGACTTCGGTTTCTAAATCAAAATTGATAGTTGAATTATAAAAATAATATCTTTATTTTTAATTTGACAAAGTGTACTTCTGCTTCTATTGTTCTAACTCCCTCCACAACTGCAACCACATTTTATTGGTTTTAAGCACTCTTATCTATTGGGTTCTCTTTTTTTCAATAAGAAGTTAAGAAGAAAATCTTCTCGGTTATCTTTTTGTTTAACAGTGGCAGAGCCCGCAACAACAACATCTGTTGCACAAATGGGCCGGCCTCACCGGTGAAATACCACGACTGCACAGAAGACCAGCATGAAGTAGAGTATTCTGCGTTTCGTCTGATGAGTGAGCTGCCGGAGGCCTCATTTTGGTTCTCTTAACCTTCCCATCTTTTGCTAATAAGGAAAGGATGGAAAGGATAGAGGACTTGACGGTGAAAGGGATGAATAGAAAAGGAAAATAATTATTTTCTGTACATCCTCCTCCTTAAGGTAGGCATCGCATTTGCAACTCATAAGCTTGTTGCAGATGCCTATGGACAGTGATCACTTGATATCGAGTGGACCGCATGCTCGTTTGTCACCCTCTATTATTACTTGCCACATCGGCTAGCTAATTAAACAGTTGTATTACAAATCAGTAATGGTCACACTAGACCGTGGAACTACTACTGATTTATGTAGCCTTGCTTTTACGATCTGCTGCTAGTTATGATTCTCTGGAGTGTTGTCAGACGTCAGTGAGCGTTATGCTAAAATAGGACACGCTGTACACGAGCGTGTCATATAGTAACGACTTGTATGTGACACTGTTAGCATGATGAATGTCGATGATGCCGAGCACGGCGCGGCCCAGCTGTGAGCCGGGCGTGCTATGCGGCACCGCTGCCCACGCGGTCATTTCATTTCAATGTCAATTGTTTAATTAAATTTAATTGCTTATTATATTTGTTTTCCTTTCAGTAAGGTGAGATTTATTTTACGTCTTTATTATACAGATTGTCCCATAATTAAGGAACCAACGAAATATGGAACCTTAATTTGATGACCTTAATCTGAAAACTTTGAGCATTATTTTTTATCCTGGTCAAAGTAGTTCGAAAGTCATATTTTTTTAAATAATGTTAATTTTCATTCTGTACACAAATATTTCATAAATAATTTGTATACTTTTCATATTTTACCCTGTAAAGCCACTAATCACTTCACCCATAACATATGCAAGTAGACTATACTTACATTTCTACATTTATGTCGATTAATTATTGATTTACTTGTAGGGTAAAGGTTTTCTAGTAAATGTACAACTTAGTACTCTGCTATTTTAGTACTGCAAGTAATAACAAGCAATAGGTAATATGCCAATAAGCTAGAATGATTGTACTGACTGTACCCTATTATGGGGAAGAATACTAATCGAATGGCACCACACGCTGCAACATCGGTCAAGCTGTTTAAGCTTCGGGAAATCACAATGGAATGGACATACATATGTACATGCAACCGCAACATACGCGCAAAAACCTTACCCTCCTGTCATACAAGCAAAAAGCTATATGTCCAGTACACACAATGTATTCTTGTGTTTCTTGAAACCGTGTGCTTACACTGCCGAAAACATTCACATAAAACATACTGTCTCTACAAGTACATCTCAGTTATTTCAAAGAGAAAGATAGAAAGAAAGCTTGTGTCGCGACATGATTTTGCGCCAGCGGAAACTCACGGTTTGATCTTGTCCTGCTCCACAGGATTTTGTATCTCATATTCCCATTGAATATTTAGTGATAATACAAATAGTAAAAAAATAATTTAAAGTACAATAGACTTCACAGCTAAGCTAATCTCTACATCACAGTCAACCATATTTACAAAAATTCGACTTGGGGACATGACACAAATTTATAAGACGAGGAACAACTTTCCGTCTATTATCTGCTATTTATATTGTGTCTGTGTGAAAAATAACTTTCTATATGTTCTTGTATTCTTCAAGCTTGTTTTTTTTATATTGATGAAAGTGGCAAACGAACAAGCTGTTAATCCAATGGTAAGTACCGCTACCCATAGGTAACCGCAACAAGCTAATGAGTTGCAGATGCGTTACCTACGTTTTTGGTTACCATTTCAATGTATAATTGGTCTTTTAATGAAACTATAACATTTTAAAAGTATTGTTAATTAGTAAAAGAATGGTACTGGTTTTAAATGAGAAGAACTTAAATTAAGAATTTTAAATTGTTATGTTCGGCCTTTTTCCTTTATTTCATTATTACTAACGATAATTTATGGACGCCTGTTGCTAAAGGAATGCCAAATATTTAACAACTTTAGATTGCGTTGACGTATTGCTTTGTATTACAATAGAACATTCGAATTGTCTCTAGAACTGCTGGAGGTCATTAACGTTCATTGGCAAGGCTAGTACGTGGGCCTGCGGATGATATATGCTTGATAGATGGTTCGTCACTGCCGATTTATAGTCGGTTGCTTTGTTATTTTTTCTTGGAAAATTTTCCCTGCTATTTGTAGATGTTTCAGCTTTTGTGTATAATTATAAGGCATTATTCTGAAAGTAAAAAGTTTAGAATACTGATTAGGTAATCGCAATTAATATGAAAATAGAACCTTAAGATTTCGATTTATTGAATCCTGATTTCAAGAGTCATATTTCGGTTACTCAAAACATTGCAATTTTCATCAGATTAACAATTTGAATGACTACGTTTGAAACTAAAGGAACCACTTTAACAGTAAAAGCTAAAGGGTTAGAGTAACATAAAGTTCGAATGTGAAAAAGTGTATAGGCGGGCAAACATCATCAGAGAGCACAATGGGTTCTGCAAACAGTGCACGCTGTGTATGATTGTGCCGGCGCGACCGGGTCGCTCGCGGACGCCGCGTTTTTTACTCGTAGCGTTGCCCAATCAGCGCCAGTGGCAGTTGCAATTATCCGCCGTGACAAATCGAATTACGATCAATTCGGATTTGCGCGCATCCGTACGAATATAAAACGGTTTGCATTAAAATTTGTCGTCCGATGCACGGGATGCCTTCCCATTAGTCCGGCTTGTGCACTAACTTTGTTTGCACTACGTCCTGCTCTGTGTTCCAATGTGACGTATTCATTAACCCCCATTGTCACATTATTTTTCGTTCAGTTTGCGGCTTTTTGACGATTTAATACAGCTGGAACTTTTGCTAACTAACTTCAATTTATTGGAATAATAATGTATAATAGAGTTAATAAATAAAACACAAACCACCAGCTTAATGAGAGAAGTTTAAATTATAGCCAGAAAAATCAATTGCTATTTGTGTCTTCAATGTACGGCGGAACCACATTTATCTCTTTGACATTTAAAAAGAGAATCGGTTATTGATGGATTTCTAAATAGTTCTCTATCATGTCCAGGGGTCAAGGAATACTCTGAGTCAGTTAATTTACATGACAGCTTATTTTTTGTATAAAAAATAAAAAATATTTTACTTCATCTTATTATTTGGAGATGGATTTAAATGTGATTATTATTTTACCTTCCTAGACTGTTTAAGTTTATTTTCTAAAGTTACAAAATAATTTTGTTATGTCGCAGCCGGCGCTTGCGCTAATGTGACGGAATATTCGCATATATTTTGACGTCTTATTATCGCCTAAATATTAAAGTATAATTGGAGGATGACAAATGCATTAACTTATGCAAATGCATATACATTTACGTAAGCAATCAAAGTTGTACGAACGTTTTATAATAATCTTGTAAAAATATATTTACATAAGAATATATGTACATATAAACGTATTACAAAATGTATATTCTTATGTAAATACGTTTTTTACATTTATGATTTTCCCAATCGAGGTTTTCAGCTAGACGAATTACAAATATATGCACAAATTAAATAATTGTTCAAACCATTTCAGAACTTTAGATATATGTAGGCTAAGATCAAACCCCTGGCGCCCTAGTGGGCTCCTGTAACTTTGACCAGCAACCCGATATTTGTGGGGATCAATGGGGCAAGCCGGACTTTTAATCTGTACATATATAATACAAATGTAACTGATCGCTGTCTGTACATAGAAGATATTTGAGAAAAAACTATTCTCGGGATCCTTCATAAACGCAATAAAACCCAAAACAATGATTATTACAATTTTTGCCTGTTTATCTGTATGTCTGTTTATCTGTGCGTTTGTTACCGCCAATCTCACAAACGGCTTAACCGATTTGGGTGCGGTTTTCACTAATGTATTACCACAATAATACACATACATATGTATTACACAACTCTTCTTTTCTCTTAGGGCTCTTTACATTTAGTGTTTGTTTTACCTTAATTGGTTGATAAAAAAAAAGTTATATCAATTTAACTGTGCTACGGCCGTACTGTGTCGACCCCACGTACGCGGGAAAAGGGCAAGGGAGATGATAATGAGGTTACAATAGTATTAAGTAGGTAAGGTCATTCCGTTTAAGTTAAATGTAGGGCGGGTGAAACCGCGGGGTACAACTAGTAGATAATATAATTTTTGCTTAAATAATTCGTCGTATTTTTCAGGTATGGTTCCAAAACAGACGGGCGAAGTTTAGGAAGCAGGAGCGGCTCGCGCAACAAAAA
>JWHW01025485.1:431149-461851 GCA_000931545.1 Papilio glaucus | reverse complement strand
AGGCGGAGGGCAAACGCGACAAAGCGGGCTCCCCGGCGTCGCCGCAGCAGACGCCGCCTGCCCCACAGCCGGCGCACCACTCGCTACCACACCTGTCGCCTCCTGACCTCAAGCCCATCACTTCTGCAGGTACATAATTGTTTTTCTTCATATTATTACACAATCTTGAGCAGGTTATCAGTGCACCTCGGAGTAGCCTACTGTCGCACACCTGCAATCATTTAAAAGCTACAAAAGCATGAAAATTTATATTAGAATTAAAGAGGATCAAGTAAGTTGTGCTTTATTACGTTGTTTTAGAACAACATTCAGTTTATAAGGGGCTTATATTATGGAAGTGAGAGCTGAGCTCAGGAAAAGCATGCTAGTAGAGTTAATGCCGTTGAGATGCGATCCTTAAGAAGTATGTTAGGCGTGACGTTGAATAATAGGAAAAATAGCGTTATAAGGGAAAAGTGTGGCTTAAAAGTGAATGTTGTGACTAGAATTAAAAAAGTTCGGTGGTTCGGGCATGTTGAAAGGATGAATGAAGAGAGAGTAACGAAACTAATTTATGTTGCGAAGTGATTGGCAGCGTTGGCAGGGGACGCCCAAGGAGAACTTATATCGACCAGATTAGTGAGATACTAAAGAAGGGCGATATAAGAAGTACCCGTTACCGACGAGCTTGTATACATATACATATGGATGTAGAAGAAGCGAGAGAAGTGTGCTAGGATCGCGCCAAATGGAAATCCGTTATCTCTGCCTACCCCTCTGGGTTACTAGCGTGAGTGTATATTTATTTATTTATATTAGAACTTTAATAGCTATTAATACCATTGTCAAATACATAAAAATTTTAAAGGTGCATTTTTTAATATATTTTTTAACGTGTGTTGCAGTTAGTAACTCTAAGATACTTAGGAGAGTTATCTGAGAACAAATATTGTTGGCATGATCGTTGGAGTGATGACTTGGGGCATTGAAGTCTGCCACCTGTCATGTTAATGATTAATAAAAATGCTAGAGCAATTATAAGCCAATAAATCAGATTCGCGATTATTACGTAACATTATAACTTCCTCATTTTTATTTTGATGGAAATATGTATTGCCTTTGTTTTCTAACAACTTCAAATATATTGTTTCACTTTAAATAAATATATTGTTGTCAAGATAGACAACTTCATAGTTTGTTTCCTTTGTTTGTGCGCTACGGTCCATTAATAATTGTCAAGAAAATCTCTTCCCACCAGCAATTATCTCTTCCAATAACAATTTGATTTTAGCAAGAAAAATATTTTGCGTTATTTATAAACCAATAATAAGTACAGACTATTTTTTTTCGTATAAATAAAACAAAATATTGATGAATATATATAAAAAAGGTAAATTATAAAAATATAATACATAAAATTTCAAATAATGAGTATAGGAAAGAAGGCTTAACTTTCAAATGTAACTTAATCAGTAACTTAATACAAAAGAAGAAAAAAACCAATAAACCTGTTATCTCTTTTATCCCTGATGAGGTCTCAAAGGTAACCGACATTGAGCATCATAGACACGGTTTTTGGATTAGATACGACACACTTTCTAATTCCTTCTTTACCTTGAGCTCGTCAGAAATATATTAAGTTCTGAAGAAATAATTAACATACTTTTGACGTTAAACTTAGAAAGAAATAGTATAGTAATGTAATATCAATATTCAATATATAATTTCTCATCTTACCTGATTTCAATTTCTTATCTTACATGAATATATAATGAAAAAGAAATTAAATAGAGAAATGACATAAATATTTTAGATCTTAGCTAAACAGTTAATTTTACCAAAGAAATGGCCAATAAAACTTTACAAACGCCAGTGATGATAATTGAATCTTAGCGACAATCAATACAGAAAGAAAATATATTTAATATTTTCGTGTTCCGAGTGTTATTTCGCGGCGTACGGACACACGGAGAGAGCGTGAAATAATATTTATTTTTGCTACAGCACTTTGGCAGCGCGCAGCTCGCGGTGAATAAAATGAAATGATGGTTTTTCACACCGCACATGGCTTCGAGTGTAAACAGCGTTCGATAACACGATTAGAATTGTAAAGCTTTCACATTTAATTTCATTATGTGGTAAATATTTAATTTTTTGTTAAATATTTGAACAATTTTCTGTTGATTTGATTTTCAATTGATCCGCAAAATGATATTGGTAATCGTTCGAATTCGGAATTAGGCATATTAGACTAAAATTAAATTCTTATTCTTAATTATATATCCTAACGATTCAAAACAGATTTTAGTGGTGTCCACCAGTTTATAGGAGTTACCAAGTGGGCCTGTCCTAACGGTAGTTTAACTGATAGAAGGGATGAATGAAGAAAGAGAGACAAGGAAACGCTATGTAGCAAAAGTGAGCGGTAAAGAGGCGGCAGTCTCAGAAGGTGATGTCCTAATTTAATTCTTGACCAGATTGGTGACATATGAACGGCATTATTACAATATTTTTTGAGTTTAAATAATTTTTGTGTGGTATTTTGGGTCAACTTAATTTTACAAGAATAAAACTATCTTTTCAACAGTATTTTATTCCAAAATATTTTTTTAACATTATATTATTGTATTTGTTTTGATAAATACACACGTCTATAAACAAATATTTCTAATCTGAGGCAAGAATTCAGCGAACTTAGCGTCGGATGTACAATTTAACATCGCTGACGTGACGTCAGTGTCTAACATCATGTTGTATTTTTAGACACCATATCTTCTAAATCTCGACGATGTAACGTATCGAACATCGAATTATATCTTTGTGAGTCATCGGTTCCGATCGGTGGCAAATCTCCGCGCGGCGCGTGGGCGAACACAACAAGGCTGCTTTCGTCAAAGTTAATTTGTCTCTCGCAAATAGATTTTTAAATATAGCAACCACTTCAATGATACGTGTGCATACAGTTCCGTGTATTTTTGGCGTAAAATAATTCAGGTCAAGCACGGGGAGTTTTCAATGGAGGATACCTGTTTTAATACGTGAGCGATCGTTCGATAAGTCGTTGCCTGCCTCGTTTAATATCTTGGTGTCATTTTAAAAATGATGGCCAAGACATAAACTCCTTCAGATTCAAATGCTATAAAGACATAATTGCGTATTTGCATACTATGTTTGTACAATTGTAGACTAAATGTAATCGGCGAAGTAGACACCTCTCAAAATTAGTACGACATACATTTTTGACGTATCACATTCATAAATGTCTCTTACTTACGGATACATTTTCACATCCGAAATAAAGTCAGGGACCCTATCATTTTACCTTATATTTTATTTACCTGTATCTCTTTTGTCTCTCTCTCTGTATCATATTTCTTGTTTCGCAACACTTACATTTCTTGTACAACATGATATTTAGACACATCGTAACTGAAATAGATCGTTAAATTAACAATGAGGCCAAGATCATAAGAAGGCTAAACCTTGATCAAAACAGTACATGTTAAGAGAAAAGCATTAATCAACGATATTATTAAATGTTCGATATTTTTCAGTAAATGTATTTTTTTTTAAATTAAAAACTCAAGTATTTGAAAAGACTTACATAAGTTTTACGTCTTACGAAATATCACAAACGTGTATTTAAATTGTTAACCAGCTTAAATTCCTACAGTAGTTTTAGTTTCGAAATGTGATATTTTTTTTTAAAATACGGTACAGGTGAGTGCGGTGGAAACGACAGGCTCGGAGGTTGGATAATGCGGACTTGCGGCGTTGTTAATGACATTAGGGCCCCCGCCGCCGCCGCCAGATTTTCACATCGGCTCATTTGCGCTAATTGTGCGCGCGATTGTCACTCAGGCTTGAATAAACAACGGAGCCGCGCGGCAAGGATTAGGTGATTAGCACTAATTGCGTTACCACGATTATTTCCGCGTACAGCCCGTCCGAATGCGGCCCGATTTCATATTCAGAATTAAAGGTAGAGCTTTTGGTCGAGCTTAATGCGGATATTTATTACGGCCAAGCTCATTTGGCAGCGAGCACACTTTGCATGTACGTTTCGTAATTATAAATTTAAACATTCGAAAAATCCGTTCGCCTTGCATTCCTTACAATTTTCTTTCGAAGCGTAAAGCATTTATAACTAAGCACTTACGCACATAACCCAGAAGGGAAGGCAGACATTACAAAGATTTCTATTTGACATAATGTCAAATATAACTCTGTCACACTTACGCAGCGATCAGGTTATGAATAACTGGTACTCTTGATACCGCCTTTCTTTAGTAGACCAATCTGGTCAGTATAAGTTCGCTGAGGACACCCTACCAAGACTGCCGCTCACTTTTGCAGCAAAAATTTGTATTGTCGCACTTTTTTCATTTATCTTTTCAATGAACGAACCACCAAATTTTGTCTTACATCGTTATTCCTAATCATATCATTCAGAGTCACGCCTAGCATACTTCTGAAAGAACGCATTTTAACGGCAATTTTACTAACCTGTTGGTCTATCATGGCATTGTATAGTATAATTTTTTAATAGTGATTTTGTTACATTTTACAGCGAATAAGCTCTGCGAGGAGTTGAACGGTGTGGGTAGCGGCGGAGGCGGGATGCCGACGAGTGGGGCGGGCGGGAAGTGGGCCGGCGGCTGCGGCCTGCTGCGACAGCCCTCCGGCTTCCCCCTGCTAGGGGTAGCTCCCCCCAACTACCTACTGTCCGACCATCTCGGAACTCTAGCCAAAACGAACAACCATCTTTTCTAATGGACTATACCTCAGCCACGCAACGAGGCCGATCTCACCACCGATGTTGACACACTAAACCCGTATAGTTACTCGTCCTTGTATTTTATGTGACAATGTATTATAAGTGAACTTCAAAAGTGAATCAAGTGTTGAAAAATATATGCAAATTGGACTTGTGAAGGGACATTAGTGTTAAAATGACCGTGTCCATTGTAAGTAGTAGAATGCAATATTAAACATTGCAAACGAATGTATTAATACACACTTAGTGATTATTTTAACAAAATAGCTAATAATAATTAAGAGGTATATGTAATAAAGTGGCAAATCAAAAATAATTTAAAAAAGAATGCTGTATGACAAAGTTTATGTTAACAACATTAAGTTATTTTGATATGTAGTTGAAGCTTGACAACAAATTGTTACATAAGTATCCATCTTAATGTACTGAAATAAGAATTTGTATAATAATCAACCATGTAAATAAATTACGCCAATTCGTATACGTTAACATCGTTAAAAACTTATATATAATAACCTAATATAATAACATCTATAAAAAATAAAGGTTATCGATACAGCACAAAGAATTAGACGACTAAACTGGTGATGGGCTGAGGCACAATGGAGAAGAAAGGTCTTCCAATGGTAACCACATTATTTCACTTAGTATAAGAAGTACAAGACGCCTCCAAACCAGACGGACTTGAAGAAAACTCCAGCAAGTCTCTTTGATCAAAGGTCTCAATAGCCACAGCGTTGAGACAGAAGAGACTATGTCCAGCATTAAACATTTAAAGGCTGACGGATGCATGGATGTGTATGTGTAGGTTTTCATTCTAGAACCATTCTTTTGTAGCATTAATGCAAGTAAAACTTTTTCACATTCCTATCTTGTAATTAAAATTTAATTTTATAAGGAATCCCAAAGTCTAGTCTTTATCTAGTCTAATTTAATTGTGTGATTACAAATAGTATGGTTTATATTAAGTTATTGATGAAGGGAAAATATTTATTTATATGTTTTATAATGTTCCTTAGAAGTTTTGAAGTGAACGAGGTCTCAATGTTGGTGAATGTTGTAAATATGTGATGTAGTATAAGACATTGTACATATGTATCATTCGTCATAGTATTGTACCCTGGGTGTATGTAACATTATTGATGAGTATGTGGAGGATGTTTTAATAAAGAACCTACTGAATGAATTGAGTTTTTTGTACAATTTAAATATTAATGAAATTAAGCGATAAACAATCATAGCAATTGCAGCGTTATATTTTAAAATAAAAGGAAAAGCGTGAACTAAAATTTACTTAAAAAATATATCTGTAATGCTTATATGCAATTATAATGTAAACAAAGCGCCCACATTTTAAGATAATGTAGACTGAAAACATGCTAAAAGTAAACATTGTAGGCCCGAAAGCTGAGAGTTGTTTAAACGCCTATTATACGATAGGCACTTATTTTACCAATCCATTTTCTTGTGTTATCTTTTATGTCGTATAAAACACATGTATTTTGTACTCAGTTCTAAAATAGAATGCTTCATTACTGAAACGGTAACGTTCTTCCGTAAATGCTAGGTCACGAGAAATCATTAGTTGCAAAATCCAGTTACATGTTCCTACAATGTTTGTACCTATTTATAACCAGCGAATACTTATAAAGCATGCTAATCATAATGTTTATAATGTTACGACGACGAACGAACGATTTAATAACTAAGAAATCATAGCATAATTATTTAAATTGATTTATATTTATTTACTTAACTGTTGCCCCCGAGTTTGCGTGAAATTTTTTATGTGTGAACTAACGCCCTGATTTAAATGTGATCAATGAGGGAGATGATGAGGAGAATGAGGCTTTTGGGCGCTCCAATTTTGGGTGGCATAAAAAGAAGCCTTTGGAGTCTTCTAAACTATAATTTATCTTCGTGCTAAATTTTATACAGTTCTTTTCAGTCGTCCTGGCGCGATTGAGGGGATATATCCATTCATTCATCTAAGTTCTCGCATTTATAATACTAGTAACACCTTAGAAGCAAGCAACCGGTTCGCTTGATGTTATGAATAGTATATAAAGCATTCGTCGAGCGCTATTATTTGTGGTTAGAAACCAGTATATGTCGGAACAAATAATAGTTATTTAGTTAAACAAATTTATGATGCAAAAGTGAGTGGCAGTGTTGGTAGGGGGCGCCCTAGGTGAACTTATATCGATCAGATTAGTGGCTTACTAACAAAAGGGCGATATAAGGAGCACCCACAACCGACGAGCATGCATGCGTAGATGTATGAATGTAGAAGAATGATGTGTGCCACGAGAGATGTGTGCCAGGATCGCTCCAAATGGAAATCCAAAATCTCAGCCTAACCAACCCACTATAAACCGTCTCAAAGTACGGGAAATGGTACCTAATGTAGCCAGTACGGAGAACATCTGGCATCGAATGTATACACTTTGCTAACTAAATTTGGACGTGTTATGAAAATTTTATTTACTAATAGAGACGTCGCTCTGATTCACGGCACGCCAATTTGAAACATGCACGAGAGATGACGACCAATGTGCCGCAAGTGCCACGTACCTACTGGCTGATTAAATACTATTTTTAAAATCAACGAAACAAATGCGGCACACGCTATAAAAGAAAATGACCACTTTGTCTATTTTTATGAGTAAGGTATTTATTTCTGTCCATAGATTTTATTTCAATTCTATTATGTTGGTGCAACAGCCGGGTCACACGGAATATGTTGTAGCACAAATCTCCACTGTCCTAAATCTTAAATCTTTTTGTTATCTATGGCAATTTTGAAGTGGATACTTCAAAAGGCTGAAATATAGACTATAATATAAGATAAAGAATAAAGCTGAGATATTAAATCACAGGCGAAGCATGAGTTTCATTTATTGGCCAATCACTTTCCCAATTTACGTGTTTATAATATAGTCTTACATTACTATTGTATAAATGAAGGATTTTTTTGTTTGTAATAGCTGCACCATTTTTTAAAAGTCTCACCAATATGCAAATATACAAATTGTGCTACGGTCATACTGTGTCGACCCCACATACGCGGGAAAAGTGCAGGGAGATGTTGACGAGGGCAGGGTAGTATTAAGTAGCATATCATTTCGTTTAAGTAAAATTGTAGGGCGGGTGAACAGCAGGCACAGTTAGTATAGTAGCTATATAATAGAAAAAAGTGAAAAGATTTTTAAATATGTGACAGTGTTGTTAACTATACCCTGTGAACTTGTGTTTTGTGTATTAATAATATTACATAGAATTAATCATATTTAGACATTGAACTTGTACACGCATGCATTCTGTGGACGGAAATATCTCACATTAATATGTCCAGGCAGTTTTGATTTATTGCAAAGTATGTAACGTTGGCACTCATGTTCTCGTCATGTAGCCAGTCGTATTGAGTCAGATGACATAACGACGTAAAAATATGTCAAAAGAAAATTAATTTTCCATTTATGGGACATGAATTATTTTTTTCATTGAAGAGAACGATCAAGCGGTTCACATGATATTGTGATATCTGCACTTGACATAGGCATCTGCTACAAGCTGAGCTGCAGATGCGTTGCCTACCTTAAATGGACAGAGGAGGAGACAAACAGAAAAAAAGGATATTTCCCTGTCCTATATCTCTCGGCTCATTCGTGCAACAGATGTTGTTGCGAGCTCTAGCACTGTTAAATTGTAAATAACAGCTTCCAAAAACATACATAATTAAAAATTACATTGTAAGGAAGCAAGAATTTGCAATATACTTTATGGAAAGTAAATCATTTTTAACAATTTCATTATATTTTAAAAGAAATATACATGCACACACCAACCACCGTAGACCTTGGACGTCGCCTATTCACTCTAATACATAGTTTTAAGTAAAAAATATAATAAAATTAATTAATTTGAAACAAATATAAAAATATTGCATGACGCTGTCCGTAACGTGTGAATATCGACGACATTGAAAACTCAGCGGGATCTCAGAGAGGTCGGTGGGCGGTGCGGAGGCCGGACGGCGCATGGATGCTTCCACAATGCGCTGTCAGATAACAAATGCTTTTAGATATGTGTCTACGATGTGATAAAGGCATAATTTTGGAAACAGACGAAGGTTTTCCTACCCCGATTATACATAAATATATTTTTAACAATTTATTAAAGATACAGAAATAAAATTTTCAATATTGAATTGAAATAGAAAACAAAATTGAACAAAACAGCAGAAAAATTGTATTTTTATGTTTACTGATTTATTTCACATATTAAAAAATTAATTCCAACAATTTAATTACGAAAACTTATCTTCGGTGATCACTTCACCTGTTTTACGCAAAACGCTCATGAAAAGCTTTAAATATCAACTATTTATTACTACATTAATGATTGTTTATATTGGTTATTTTTTTTTCATTCTAATCATATTTACATTTAGCAAACGCCACCAAGCAGTTACAAAAAAAATAACTTTCTTGTGTTTAGCATCATAACTGTTTTGATCGAAAGTAATTTGGAACGATCTTATTGGCACATCGTTATACCATCTTAGTTGTCATCAGTTGTCCCATGACTGATGTACATATTTATTAGTCCGTATAGGTTACGAAGAAACAGGTGGGCCAACGACAATGTGTACTCATAAGGTTGACTTTTGCGTGGGTAAAGTTGTCAGTTGTAAAATCATCGTTATTACAAAAAACTTTTCGTCGCTTTTCTTCATCACCTCGTGAGATATCTAAGCTGCTACGCATTCGACTAGCAATATTACGATATGAATTCCATTCCCAATTCGTTTGTAGTGATGTCACTTTTTGGATCAAGTTTAGCACTTGTCTTCTTTCATACTTAATAAACTCTCGGTAAAAAGCAGACAGCGAGACAAACGGATTGTTATATCTGTCTATTTCAGTAGGGATAAAAGATAAATAAGATATCTTCACTAATGAATATTACTTTGTTTGTTTGTTACGCACGACTCAACCGATTATCATGAAATTTTGCATACATATTGCGTGGAGTACAGACATGACATGGGGTACCTTTTATCCCGAAAATAAAACTGTTCCCGAGGGATTCATAATAAACAAAACCTTTATTTACAATTTAGGTTGCCGTGGTAATGTTACATATTTTGACAATATCTATTTTGGACACGTTTTACCTAAATTCGAAGGTGTTATAAGCGGAATCATTTACAAAAATTTCCAGCGTTGAAAATAAGAAACGAATGCGTGCGAAGCCGCGGGCAACAGCTAGTAAGATATATTTGGCTGACTTCTTTGAATTGCGGCGCCGTAAATAAAAGTGAATTAAAAGTTTATAGAATCACATCCTATGATAAACAATATTTGTGTGATTTTATGGGCGGTATTACCGTCATCATCGGTTTATTTTTTGATATTAAATAAATATTATAAGTTTGTACCCGGCGCCGATGATGAAGTTGTTATTGTACGATTTACAAACAAAAAGCATAGTATATATTACTTCTGCGTATTGTAGTTTAATAATGGAAATAAACTTTTTCAGATCGGTTTAGTAGTTTTATAGTTTACCTCCCACTAATGTTTTTGTTTTTAAAATGAGCATAGATTATGTATAGCACTTCTATAAGATTATAAATTTAACATATTTGTAACATGAAAATAAATTACCAAAGTTATTTATATTTACTCTACCGTACTTTAAAATAAAAATCGTGTAAATTATTAATTACGCATCTTGAAAAATAAGTATTTCATAGTATGTATTTAAAAAGAACATAGGCAGTCATAAGAACTGCCGACAAAAGTGAAAATTCAAAACAGGCTCGAGAATAGTACAAAAATAAATGAATAAATAATCAACTAAAAAAAACCTTGCATAAATTAAGAAATGTTCGTCGAAACTATTCCAAATTCAAAAAACATATTGCTGACGCATGTTGCATGTTGGGCATAATCCCCTTTTAATTTTCCCTTACTAAATATCGTCTAACGCGGCTAAAGAAGTTATCAATTCAAAAACCCATACAAATTCAGCACTTTCAAGGAAATTTTTGATAAAAATATCTAATAGACAAGAATCTATTAATTATGTAAACTAAAAATCTGTAAATACAAATTAGTATGCCTCCATTCTGTCACTGATCACACATTTTTATATTTTTTCATGTACACATAGCAATTTCACGAACTTGTTGTATAGTTCTACAACGCGTGTCTGTTAATTAAAATGCCCATTTGAAATCACTTTATACAGCTTGTTATATAATTTGAGTTATTGAAGCAGCTCAAGAGTTATATTAGAGTAATATTTGTGAGACAGGACACGTCGCTGGACGCAAGATGGAAAGTATAGACACTAGTTGTTTTTTCCTATAAGCTAAAACAAGAAATATGTTTATTGGCAAAACCACTTAATTTTTGTGGAGACCGATGATTACTTTCTTACATTTTCTTTGATGTTGCAAAAATATATTTAGCAATTTTATACGAATATTTTCGAATATTCAAAAATTTTATATACCTATTTTATCGTATTATACAAAATAATAATTTATTTTTATTAAATTCCTATAAGTTTTTATTTATGGGAAAATGAAATAAAACTAGTACCTACTAGTTTCGTATTAACGCAGAGTGTATTCACTGTTCAAAGATACTAAAAAAGTGAATAAAAATATTACTAAAATGTATGAGGAGAAGATTTAAAACTACACTACGTACTTGCAATACTCTGATCGCACCATTGATATCAGGTAGGATTGTAGAAAGTTTATTTTACAATCGCAAATTTACAATATATCAGTTAAACATGGTGGAAAATAATTATCAAATTATTAAACTAATAACTAGCAAATCATGTTAACGGTATTATACCAGTTAAAAGGACCCTTCAAGTTCTGATTACTGATTTAATGTTCTGATTGTTCCATATTGATTGAAAATAACGCACTATTAATCTTTGTTCCAAACTAAAAAAAAATATCTGTAAACATAAAACTTAATATTGTAACAAATTTCTATTACTATTTAGTATAATTGTAATTAGAATAAGGATCGGTAATTTTCTTCAAAGAATCTGTATAGAATAACTTAAAATAAGGCTGTTGAGTCAGAAGCTTATTTTGTAGCGCTTCGGTCACGATCGGTGGCGCTATGACGGCGTGAGAGTTTTCCAGAAGGGCGCAGCCTGGCCGCGATCTCTATAAATACGTGGTCCCGAATTTCAAGAGTTCAGTCTAGTCGTGCTATCCGTGGCAGAATCATCCCTCGCAAGCACACACACATACATCACACAACATGTCTCTGGAACGTCAAGTCCGCGCCAAGGTTAGAACATTTAAAAATATCTTGTTTCGATCTCTTTGAACGAACCATTTGCATGTGGCACCTGTTTCATTTCAACGATATAGAGAGACTGTAGACTTGTTACTCATAAAAAATGTAATTCCAGCTCGCCTCCAAGCGCAGCCCTGAACGGGAGAAGGAGGCCCAGGAGTGGATCGAGGGCGTCTTGGGCGCTAAGTTCCCCCCCGGTGAACTGTTCGAGGATGTCCTCAAGGACGGAACCGTTCTCTGCCAGCTCATCAACAAACTGAAACCCGGCTCCGTCGCCAAAATTAACTCCTCCGGTGGACAGTTCAAGATGATGGAGAACATTACCAAGTACGTAACTGATTCCATATTCGCTAATGTTATCAAAAAAACTTAAAAAAAAATAATAATCTCCGTACCTCGTTATTAGAAATATCCTACTTCTAATAACGAGGTAATTTTTGTTGTTAATTTTCTGTGGCAAGTATTTTATTTTTTAGAACTTTGATACAAAAATACTATATGCTAAAGCTATCTTGAAAGATGAAAATTACAAAATGAACTAACAAGTACCTGATATTACAACCTCAAACCGCGATAATCCAATCGATTTTCTTTATGAGTTGTCGAAAGATATTTAAACATATTACTATTATATCTATTCTCAGAAAATTTAGAATATGCTTAGGGTATTACTTATTATCCTAATAATCTGTGATTTGCAGCTTCCAAGCGGCCATCAAAGCATACGGCGTACCTGACATAGACGTCTTCCAGACTGTGGACCTGTGGGAGAAGAAAGACATCGCTCAAGTCGTCAGCACACTGTTTGCCCTCGGCCGTGAGGTAACATGACGATAGTTTATTTCATTAAAACTTATTTATATATTACCTTAAAATTATAATCAAAACAAGTTATAAGTTTTATGACGTGGTAAACGTATAAGGAATATATTTGTAAAGTACCTAACCGAAAAATCAGATAACGTAAGCGATGGAAGTGGACCAAACAGGACTGTTGAAAACAGAAATTTGTAATCCCTATCTACCTGTTGGTCATGGGGGTATCAATGTATAAAAATAGTATAATTATAGACTATAATGTGTCTCATGATATACTAAAGAAGGTCGACATTAAGGAGTTCCCGAAATCGACGAGCATGTATGCGTAGATGTATGGATTTACAAGCCAGAGGTGTGTCAGAATCCTACTCGTCTGGGTTGCGGGCGAGAGAGCATATTTATAACTATATATGAGGTCGTTAAATCCATTTGCTTTAACCCTGTAACATACACACGAGTGGCGATATAGAAACTCAATTCAGTACACTATTTCCTTTTAAAGTAAAGTGTTCGGCCGCGTCTAATTATAACAAATTTACGAAACCGCGCTCACTTCTCCCGTACATTATAAACATGTACAGAAATAACGATTAGCATTGCCGAAATAACGTGTGTATAATCTTGCTTTATAACACACCTACGTTGCGATGTGAAGTTTTGAATCGTTGCCAAGTTCAACGATACTTTACGGTTTTTGTACAATGTTACCTCACTCGTCATAAATAACCTCTTTATAAATCGAGGCTACGAAGTATTACGTAAAAAGTATAAAACAAAGTCTTTGTTTTGATTGTAGACCTACAGGCACCCAGAATGGAACGGCCCCTACCTCGGCCCGAAGCCCTCTGAGGAATGCAAGCGTGACTTCTCCGAGGAGGTCCTGAAGGCTGGACAGACCGTGATCGGTCTCCAGGCTGGCTCCAACAAGGGAGCCACCCAGGCCGGTCAGAACCTCGGCGCCGGCCGCAAGATCTTGCTCGGCAAGTGAGCACAGCGCAACCACATCGCAAAAAGTGATATTATTTATAAGATTTTTTGTACAAAACTGAGTGTTATGGACGCTATTGTAAGGCTGGCATTCTTCGTGAATATTTTCTAGTCATGCGTGACGTAGGCTTACATTGTACCTACAAGGGATGAATTTATATACCTTTAATATCCTTTATACCTAATGTACACATTGTACATTGCTGTTCCATGTAGCGCCAAGTGGGTTTTGTGTATAGGTAATAAGTCTTATATATTTTTTATTTATATCCTTTTGATTATAAGTCGTTTTATTATTTCTCATATAATGAAATCGATCTTATATTTTTATACCTCCTTTCATTTATAAAAAAATAAACGTAATATTTTTCGTAACTCGTTTTTAATTGCAAATTAAGAAACCTTAACTACAAACCTTTTAATACATCTAATTCAAACATACAAATTAGTAACAGCTGCAAAAAGTTGAAATATTAATATCAATTTAAAATATTTGTCTTCTTAAAAAAAACTTAATTTTGAAGACGGTGGAAACGAGCAAGCTGTTCACCTGATGTTAAATGACCGCTACCCATAGACATCCGCTACAAGCAAATGCGTTGCACTCTTAAATCTCTACCACTGCAAAATCACTCTACTACTGTTAAATTATTTTATTTTACCTTAACATTTCAAGATTTACACATAACATATAATGAATTCCCTGCTTATCCCTTAACATATTAAAAAAACTGAAGTGAGTACAGTACCTAAAAAGACAATGTTTCATTGACCCTTTACACACAAAATTTAAAATTCTTAGTATCTACAACCACAATACGCTGACTGTATGTGAATATTTTTGTTGAAACGTCTTAACGCTTAAAAGTAGCAATGGAACAATTCGGTATGGAACAAATCGGTATACTGAATAATATATTGCTTAACACGAGGTAATATTCCCACCAGATACGAGTAAGAGATAAAAACCTATGTTTTTTTTATATATGATAAGGGGGCAAACGAGCAGCAGGTTCGACGCCCAAGAACATCGACAAAACCAGAGTACCTGTAGGTAAATGTGCAGTCGACCTTTTAAGTAAGGTGAATGTATGAAGTATTTATTATTGTCATTCAAAAGTTGTGCGACATATTTCAAAATTTTAAATAATGTTTTTTTTTTTTATGGAAGAAGGTGGCGAACAAGCGGATCACCTCATGTTAAGTAAGCGCTGTCCATAGACATCTGCAACTTGTCCGCAACAAGCAAATGTGTTGCAGATGCGTTGCCTACCTTTATTGACAGAGGCGGGCATAGACAGGAATAAGGATATTTCCTCGTTAACCCCCGCCCCGTCCAATCCTCTACCCGTTCCCATAATATCCTCATGAAGAAAGGGTGGAAAGGGAAAGAGGACTGAACTTAGGCCTCCGGTACCTCACCTCACTTCACGCCTGTTTTATGTGAGGTCGTGGTATTTCACCGGTCGTGCCGGCCCATTCGTGCAATAGACTATAGTTGCGGGCTCTACCACTGTTGAAATTGATAATATTCACATAAACTAAGACAACCACAAGACATTAAATTTTTCAGTTTTTTCGACAGACGAATAAAGAAAGGCGATTGTGTGCACGTGAGTTAGAGCATAAAACATTTTTAGCAAGCATTTTTAGTTAACAAGCTAGCCAAGCGTACATGGATCAGACTGAGGACAAATTAACGAGCGGTGATTTCAAGAGCAACATGTAACCCAAGCGTTACATTTAGTATTCATGTGCAAAGTATGAGGGAAGTAAGAATACTTGATCGTAAAATATCCATTTATAATATTGTCTACACACATTTTGTTATTAACCAGGCCACGCTGATGCGCTTTTAATTTTAAACATTTTAACATGAAACGGTTATTCACGTGTTTCTTAATGTTTGGAACTGACAGCATTGCACAAGTGAAAATCCGTGAAAAAGTATTATTATACTGAAATATCGGTAAGTATCTATACAATATCAAATTAAGACTGTACATTAAGGTATGCATAGTGACTCTCGTGTAATGCTGAAAAAGACGATTATCGCAAAAGGTTTATTTAAATTTATTTGTTTCGTCAAACATATTTTTTATAATGATGTCATGAAATAATTATTTTACTATCTATTTAATTGGAAATTCTTATTCTTATTAAGCTTAATTGTGAGCTTATTTAGGTGGCTGCTAGTTCCATCTATCAGAAAGTAGTTTAAATTAAAAAGTTTTGTCCTAGATGTAGTTCTAACAGTTCACGAGAGATGGCATTATTTCGTTTCAACTTATCAATAAAAGAAATAATTTATATTTTTATTGTTAAAAATATAAACCAGTTTTTTTTATTAAATGATATTCGATGTTGCATCTACATATTGTTGATGTCGTATGTTTGTTATTTTTCTATCAAATCTTTGTAACACCTATAAACATTTTAATTAACATATTGTAAGCTAACAAATTTAGAAAATGTACTTTCGACATTGTCCATATAAATCCTCATAATCTTATAGATTATTAAGTCGTGCATTTGACAGCTAATGGGGTAGGTACCTAATTTATATAAGTGACGAAATCTTTCTTGAAAAACGACATTGTACACTGGAAAACTAGAAATCTAGAATTGTCTAGACTACCTTATGTTTGGACGACCTCAATTCATATTCTTTTTTCTTTTTATTACATTGGGAACAGGCGGAAATTAACAATTCATTTGAGCTGTCAATAAAATATGGCTTTATTTAATTTAATAAAGTGGTGGTGGATCGCTATCTTACTTATACGGTTGGTTTAGATATCATGAACAACTATTTTTATGTAACCTATTTTACAGTTACAGTAAAAGTAGCGATTTCATCTGAAATAATACAATTCTGTAAAAAAATCTGACCTACAAGATTTCTTTGCTGTCCAAATTAATGATCTTATATCTATTTTCTTGGTAGTCATTCAAATTCGGAAGCATATAGCGTAAATATTGATGAAGACGCCCGCCATCTGGCGACCGTAATAGTCTCAAAGCCCAGGGTAAACGGCTAACGAAAATAACGACCAACGAAAATAACGACCAACCGGGCACCGTTATTTTTTGCACACGAACATTTCTCAGAATCGTGTAACGCCGTTACGCGAATCTTCAAAATAGGTTTCAGCCGCCGCTTCTGATTTCGTCATAGGCTATTAATACATTCGTTAACGTTGAAGCCTGTAGAATTTAGTCAGCGGCGAGCCGTGGAGCCTTCAACACTTCTATAGTAATTACAAGATGGCGCACTTTTATTCAGATTACATATTGCACATTCCAGTCGAAAGATGGGGATATTTTACAAACTGTATTGAACAAATTGACCACGAGATGGCACCAATGAGCAAAGGATACACTTGAAGGTCAGTAACATCAAATCATTTAGATATTTACTTACAGAAATCCTATAATGGTATTACAACTAATTTTAGTATTAAATTAGTTGAATACCATATACCATTTAATTATTTTAACAAATAATCCCCAATCATAGTATGACTAGTTACTTATGTATATTTATGTCTGAACAACATGCCCAAATATTGCATTTCATATTTATACATTTTCACCGCCTTTTCACCCCTTGTGCAATTTAATTTAACGGCAATGTCCAGCCTTAGTTGAACCTCATTTTATATGATTAATCATATAGATCATAACAAAGAATTAACAAAGAATTTTTCCATAAAACTTTCATCCCCTTCTTACTTTAGACCTTTAGGAAATGAATGTAGAAAAATCCTTTCGTAGTTATCTATAACAGAATAACAGAAATCTATGTGCAAAATTTCAAGTCTCTAGGCTTAGTAGTTTGTGCTGTGTGTTGATATACCAGTCAGTCAGTTTCTGGATGGATATATACAAAATATAATTACGGGTATTCTTATTTGCTCTTCGCTAGGATGTTATTAACCCATCCACACCAACAAACTTTCGAAGTACCAGTTCCAGTTGAAACATGAACATTTTATTCGTATCCCCATATTATAAAAATGTAGAACTGGAAACATAGATGAATATGTGTAGGTATGCTACATATGAAGCATACGTACACATATATATCTATGTTTCTAGTTCTTTACTTTTTATTTGATTTTATATGGTTTATTTATGTATATCTGTTGTGTACATGAGATAAATAAAATAAATGTTTAGAAATTCATCTAAAAACATTTAAATATTATAGTCGATATTATAGTCTTCATTTAAATCTGTAGTTATAGCTATGCAATAGCATATACTTACAATAGTAAGTATCTACTAATAATGTAAGAATAGTATTATATAGTTAAATTTTCAAGATCTATTAATAAATGAGATGGGCATAGCCGATGAACGTCGGTAGGGAACTCTCGTTCGAGATTATGATAAATATAGCTGTGATTGCGGAATGAATGCGGCGGCCCGTCTGCGCCCAACTGCTCACTGACCTTAATTAATAAATTATATCTTCTCTCTTGTTATTACCAACTATTGATAAATTAAATTTTAATCACTCTTGGGGGTTTGATTTATATATTGCATATATAATTGTGACCAATTTCAATCCCATTTCGACTTACGACTCATAATCTCCCAGCTCTTGTCCAACTTCATGTGGGTCAGCATAACATTCGACGTCTATACCGATCTATCGTCTATCATTCCCGTCGTCCCATCCTAATCATGTCACGTTTCACGCAATTCATCGATCTTTTCTTAGTCCTACCCCTACCGAAATATCCCTCCACTTATATATCATCGACTTACGACTGTATTTCTATGAAAAAGGAAAGACAAGGTAAGTGGTAATAGTGGTAAAGCCCGCAACAATAACTGCTGCACTAATGGGCCAGCTCGACCGTTGAAATACCACGACCGACAGAAGACAGGCATGAAGATATATTTTGCGTTTCGTCCGATAAGTGAGATGTCGTATTCCCTTTCCTCATAAGAAAAGGATGCGAAGGAGGAGAGGATTGGACGGGGATGGGATAGATGGGTGAAAAATAAATATTCTTTTTTCCCTCTGTCCATTAAAGGAAGGCAACGCATCTTCGACTCATTTTATTGTCACGAATGCCTATGGGTAGCGGTCTCTTAATATCGGATGACCCGCTTGCACGTTTGCGACCTTGTTCTATAAAAAAGGCAATATGATGATGGATGAGATGAGGCTTACCTTATCTTATCTGGTACGATCGTACCTCGTTTATTCCATATCCGTACATCGGTTGTCAAATCAGGTCGGTGTAAGTTCGCCTGCGACGACTCCTGCGAAAACTGCCACTCACTTTCGCGCTTGTTTTTTTTCTTTTTTTTTAATAAAATTTTTAAATGTATAGAATTTTTTCATTAGATTCGCTCATTTTGACAGAAAGAAAAACAAATTAAAAATATCTGGAATTTTTAATTAAAAAAAGGATTTATTTAAAAAAACGACATTATACTAATGTTTCTTTTTTTGAAATATAACCTTTTTAATGTCATCAAAACCAACCAGATTCAAATTGTACACCCAAAGAGATTTCATTATAAGTTTAGACACACGCGAAAAGACTTTTTCCCTGACCAGGCATAGTAATTATGGCATATAGCGAAAAAACTATTTATACCATAAATACTTTATTTTAACAATACATATAAGAAACCGTAAAGAAGAAGAAGAAACCCTTAACTGTGCTATATATAAATATACACTTGTTTACGGCAGAATCGGAATTACATATTAATCATTCGGTCAGTCTCCAATCTCCACCCACACAAAAGATTTAGTAGCCCGTTGCAACATGCCAACTGAGTTTCTGCAACAAACAGCCAGATGCGTCTTTTTTATACGGATAATACGCTTAGCCTCATTGCCTGCCTGATATAATATTCTTGTACGTTTTATTCCGTTTATTATTGCCGAGACACAAATGTGAGCCAAAGATCACATATAAACAAAGTCATCGGGTTACCTGTATAGTATACAGCCAAAATAGATTCGGACAAAAATACATCAAGATAATAAATTCAGACTATTATTTGCAGATGATTCAATGCATACAATTAGCTTCAAATTCAGCTAAGACTTATTAAATAAATACATGCTTAATAAATGTTTTCACAGTTATTTTATACTACCTGTTACCCGCGGCTGCGCTCGCTTTAGTTTCGTACCTTCCTCACTGGAAAGTTTTGGAATTAGATTTCGCGTTTAATAACATACTATAGAGTTTATAGGTAAGCGTCAAAAAGTTGTTGTTGATTGCCATGCCATGGGAATAATGTATGTCATGTCATACATTACCGTGACAAAATACATTAGGTTTTATTTTCCTATGTGTGTCCCTCGGGAAGTTTTTTTTTTGGTTAAAGGTACCCTATATAATTTTCTGTATCCCTGACAATATGTGTGCGAAATTTCATGATGATTGATTGTGTAGTTTACTCGTGAAAGCGTTTTATAATATAACTTAGGATGTTTAAGTGATTTTGTGTTTCTGTGTGTGTCCTTCACGTCAACTAATCAACCTGTTGGTAGGTTGATTGGTGTAATACATATACATTGTACGTTGTGTAGTTTCTATGAAAGCTTTTTTTTATATTTACTTATTATTATAACGCAAGCAACATAAACAAAGAAGCCGAACAGAATGTTCAGCGGATATTTTAAATTAATGAAAAGCACCTCTTTATTTATTAATTCTAAATCCAAAAGATTTGAAATAACCACATTTTATTTTTTATCTGATTCGCGAAAACAAATTAGTTAGTAGTAACCTAAAATACATTCATATATATTTTTTGTAAATAAAGAGATGTGGTTTAATATAAATATATATTTTTTTATTTATGCAAAGTTAAAAAGCAAATACATTCAAAATGAAATACGAATTAAAAAAATTAGAAACGAAAATATACATTTTTTTTATTCTTTTGTGTGAAGCGGCGACAACATAAAACGGAGTTTGGGTAATATTTCACGACCCAACGACTTCCTGGACATGATAAGCTTTCTTCGAATTATGAATACAGATGTGGGACAGATTTAAAAATAAATAAAATAAAATTATATTATTGTTAGAAATCTCTTTTTGATTTTTGTATACCAAGTTGCTTTCCGATTAACAAAATATATTAAAATAATTTTAATTTCAATAGAGGAAAACTTTCTTAATACGTCTCTATCGTTTCCGCCCTGTGTGAAGTTTAAAATGGCGACAGGTAGAATAGTTTTAACAGTTAAACACGATAGCTATCAGTTAAATCGCCACTTGTCGATTGTCTTTGCAAAAGTCGATTTCTATAGATAGACGAATAAGCGTGCTCTTCGTGAAAATCTACTTATAAAATATAAATGAATGACTGTATCATTTTTTGTATAATAATAACAACTATTTAAAGATATTCCATAATCTCCGCCTACCCCCCTGGGTCACGGGCGTGAGCGTATATTTACTTCTTTATTTTAATTTGAAGATATCATGTTGATGTCATTCCTCATTTTCTTAACTAATATCCTAAATAGTCACAGGTCTTTTTATATATTAGCCAGAAGAATACCACATCGGTACCTATTTCTAATGATCTGTTCTAAATATTTTATTTTTGTGTTTTCCTTTGAAAGTAACGCCAAAGAAAAATATAATTTTAATATCTATATGTCTTATAATTAAATTATACATCTTCTACACAGAACTTACTTAATCACTTATCGAGGTCTCAAATGTGACAGGGAGTGAAGATATTGCAAAACAAAAGTGTGATAAATAATTGAACTCCATATTCTGTATAGCGAGTATTAACGATAAAATGCACAGTTTATGTTTTGTAACCGACTCCTGATCGCGCTGAAGTCTAAAATAGTCTGCGCTGATGCAATTCCTTGTCGGAAAATACCCTGCCCTCTTTCCTGGTATCTCGGTAACTGTATAACATTATGTATGAATATTTAACAACATTCGTATAATATAATTTTATATAGTTTTTTTTCCTAGTTTAGACTGTACTTAATTCTTTATTATTCACTAGCAATCCACCCCAGCTTCACTCGGGTAGATAGGTAAATAAAAAAATAGCTTAGGTTACCCGCCGATAGCTAACTAACTGATACTAACTCGGTTCAGTCGTTTTTGAGTTTATCCGGAACAAACAAACACTCACATCTTTTCTCTTTATAATATCAGTATAAATTTATATGTCTGTAGATTGTATGTAGATTTATACTTTCAACTAAGACTAAGCCCTTACCGATCGGCTTGATACTTTGGTCTTGCGGAAGGATGTCAGTTTCCTCTGCATTTTTTACCGTATTTACCACGGGGAGTGTTCCGAAGAACTGTTTGGAACGATTCCTGCCGCCGAGTTTCGTCATCGGACGACACGACCAACTAACAACTTTCAGGTACCACCCACACCAACTGGATGGCTGGCATTCCTCCACAGTGCGGTTCTCGCGAAATTTTCTGCCACGCACAGCCACGCTGTGGAACGGTCTGTCCTCGGCGGTATTTCCAAACCAATACGACTTAGGGTCCTTCAAGAAGCGACTCTATCTTTTTCTCAAAGGCCGGCAACGCATCTGCAGTTCCTCTGGTGTTGCAGGTGTCCATGGGCGACGTTGATCACCACAGTGTTCCCACCGCTCGTTTGCCCCCTTCTCTTATAAAAAAAATATTATAAAAAGGAAAAAAAATGATTATTACTCTGGTACTACTCAAGCCAGACAAAACAGACAAATCAAATCTGTTGGTGTAGAGTAACTCGCTCATCAAAAAGGTGTAAACTCTCTAAGGACAAAGTAGGTGTGTGTGTACATCAGAGTGTAAAGTAGACCCTTCACTTTCCATCTTTCTCTCCTTTAACTTATCTTATCTTTTTCCTTCTTCCTCCTCGCCCTGGTGCGGTTGTTGATGGCCAGTGATTGTCATTTGACATCAATTAAGCTGCTTGCTCGTTCGCCGCCCACCTCCCACTAAAACTTACTTTTAATAGTGTGGTATGTCTCTTAACTTACTTTTCTTACAAAAAGACAGCGTTCTCTTTGGCGTTATGTTTAGAATCTCATATACTCAGTAAATCATGGTGAAAAGAACTGTAAACTAACTTTAGATTATTTTTCTTTTCAATGAGTGAAAGATAATGTATATAGATTCCTTCTCTCGTCTTTTATCTGGCGAAATTAGGTTAAGCACTAGCTTACTTATATGAGGATACAAATGTCAAAAATGCTTATATCGATATTATATACTAGTATACGCTTCGGTATAATGTAATAGGTCATCATTTCATAATTTAAACAGTTTACACCAGATGCCGATGAATATTATCTCATTTAAAATACTTTGAGTTTTATATTTTCTATAAAAGAGAAATGTTCTGCACGTTGGTGTTTTCTCGTTCTTAGTAGTCTCTAAGACAATATTCGAAGCTTGTGTTTCAACGGTAAATGTCGAATTTCAGATGACGCACGCGTAGGATCTCGGTGCCCCGGCCTCGAGCGGGAGGACCGGTTGCTGGATGTTGGATGCTGTCAACAAACTTTAGTTGCAAACGTAAGTACAGACAAAATATAAAGAAACATTAATATTCTAAACGACCCTTGCCTAATGGTAAACGGTTAGGGGTACGGTATGCGAAAAATAAGGTGTTTGGACCGAATCCGCCATTCAATTGTTGCTATTAAATATAAAGCACAAGTTTCAAATTTAATTAGAGTGGTTAAAAAAGGAATAAGGAGTGAAGTTACGTAATTTGATAACATTTTCACTTAATAAAATAAACAAAAAGTAATTAAAAGAACTGGAATACTAATTAAATAAGGTTGTAGCATATGTAAATATCACTTAAAGGAGATGCACTCATAACTTTATCATCCTAACATAGTACCGGTCCTATAATATTCGTATTTTTTTTTCTTTAGTATAAAACATATGCAAAATTTATTCAATGGATGGGATAGATGTTACACTGATTTTATGACATAGTTATTTATTATGATTTAGAATACAAGATGCACAGCAACTAGAGACAAGTTTTGCGCGAATTTTTACCGCGAATTATAATCATCATAAAGTTATAAACCAACTTTATGATAATAATAATTATTATTTTGCAACTTTAGGAATTTAACGCATATAGTTACCTTCACGCGTTGAATTGTTGAGGTAGTAATCTGAAGAGTAAATCTACACACGTCCGACTACTATTTTTATAAAATAAAAAAGAACATTATTATATTTTCCATGTCCGATTATCCGCGATAGTAAAAAGTGGAATTTCGTTATTTTTTTATGACTTTTCTTTTGAGAAAATTGGCACTATTTTTCGAGTGGGCGCTCAGGTCAGGTAGGATCTGAAAAATAAATGTTTAAGCTACGAATAATTACAGAAATAGTTCGTACCCGTCCGCCTACTGACAACCGCATCAGTAATTTCTTACATAACGTATTTAAAGATTGCGTTTGATATCAAATATTTACAAACTTTCTCATGTTACACACCAAACTTATGTTCCCTACTCTCTGCATCATAGTGGACCACTGCCGGCTGCCTAGATGCACTAGGTCTTTGTTGAACATCTCTTGTAATCGCCTCTTGGTCTTACAATCGGGTGTTGTATCCCAAGTTAAGCAAGAGTGTCGCTAATTTGCAAATGTAAAATCGGAGAATAACTATACACTATGTATCCATTTGGAATAATTTACTATAAATATATAAATAAAATAATTATAAAAAGAAGTACTCATACCCGTATTCTAGAAGCGAAGGCAGAGGTAATGGATTTCCATTTGGCACTGTTCTGGAACACCTTTCTGGCTTCTTTCACATCATACTTTTTAGTCTCAGTTACACTTAATACCCCTTTCTTTTGTCACCACATGGTCGTATAGTTTTAGAACGAGCTTCACTCAACTCACTTAAAACAGACTCAAACTTGAGTTTAATTACATGAGGAAGTCTTAAGATTTTTTAATACACGGATTTTGTTTAATAGACGTATCTGTTTTCACTTAAATCGATTAGTTTACAAATGCTGATGTTCCGAGGAAACTGCAGCGACAGTCGGCATGCCGCGGACCGAAATAACAGCGGCCGAGCTCCGCGGTCGCTTGGGTTACCACGTAGCCTGCAGGAAGTGTGGCTTCATTCGTCCATACTTACAACATACATAAGTTAAGACTAAATTAGTCGTATTTCGTATTATGCTTTCTGGAAATAGAGAGGAAACTGTTATTTCGTTAATTTTATTTTAGTTGTGATATTTTTTATCTATAAGACTTATTTTATCCTTTTAAAAAAGAACACTTTTGGAATTTTATTTTATTGAGGCTCTGTGGCGAAGGAAACTTATATTCTTAGAATAGGAAAAAAAAATCTTAATTATAAATATTTTTACATTCTATATTCTGATTGAGCTTGAGATATCTTAAGCAAATATTTGAGGAACAAACAATATGTAACATATTATGACTTTCATCATTTTTATTTCAAGAGGGTACTTAAAAACCCTTACGTTACAATGTATACAAAGTTATTGTAATCACCTATAGAGAATTTGTTTTGAATTGTGTGATGTGCACGGTACGATTCAAAATAGATTTAGTTGGTATGTTTTTCGTATTCAGTTTCTGGCGAGCTTAGCGACGTGCCTCTGATACAAACACGAATACAGAGGCAGGTAATTTTAGAACTATGCTTCATACAGCGCTGCAAGCCGTGCTGAAATAGCAGACGTCGACTTATCAGCATTTTATTAAATTGAATGGCAACGTTGAAAGCAGTATTACTCTGCAAGTTTATTTCGGTCACTATAAACATTATAATTTTAAACGGTCCTATCTACGGTCCGGTTGATAGACACAAAAAAATATTGCGTATGTTACTCCTGGCAGAAAAGCATTCTATTGGTGAAAGAACTTTTGAAATCGATTCAGTTTTTGAGTTTATGTGGAGTCGGACACAGTATGGCCGTAGCACAGTTAATTTGATATAACTTTTTTATTTATAAACCGATTGAGATAAAACAAACACTAAATATTAAGTGTAGCTTACCACAATACATTAGTGTAAACCGCACCAGATCGGTTAAGCCGTTTCTGAGATTAGCGATAACAAACGCACAGACAAACAGACAAAAAATCTAATAATCATTGTTTTGGGTTCTATTGCGTTTATGAAGGCCCCTAATAATAGTTTTTCTCAAATATTTTCCATATACAGACACCGATAAGTTAAATTTTTATTATATGTATAGATTATTGCATTTTTATCTTGGCATCGATGACACAAACAATCTATCTGAAAGTGAGTTACATGAAGTTTTTATGAAAGAAGGTGGCAAACGAGCAAACGTTTCACCTGATATTACAGGTCTCTGTAACAAGCTAATTGAAAATGCGTTGCCTACCTTCAATGAACAGAGGAGAGGTTAAACGATATCTTTTTCCTTTTAATATCCATCCCTATCCCCCGTCAGCCTCTTTCTTTCTTTCCATATCCATCCCGTCCCCCGTCAGCCTCTTTCTTTCTTTTTATATCCATCCCGTCCCTCGTCAGCCTCTTACTTTCTTTTAATATCCATCCCGTCCCCCGTCAACCTCTTTCGACCGGAGGCCTACTTCCACTCCTGTTCCCCTTGCTATCCCTTTCTAATTAGGAAAGGATGGGAGAGGATTTGATGGGGATGGATAGACAATGGAAATATCCTTTCTCATGTTCCCCCGTCGTCTCTGTAAAAAAATGATAACGATGATTCAAATATGTTATTTACTTCTTTAACTTAGTAACTTATGTAGCGATAACCTGTTTTTAATAACGAAAAATAAAATGGAAAAATTAGATCAGCGGTTGGAGTTTCATGATATCGTTTTAGTGGTTCTCTAAATGTGGTGTGTGAAATTTTGATATGACGTGGGCGCAGACACGCACGGCATGACTAACGCCTCGACCGCTTCGCTCTGAGTAACAGTTGCGAGGGTTAATATTATTTTAGCAACAGCCCACGCGCCGACGTAGAAATCCACCACACCTGTACATTCTGTAAACACCTGAATGTTATTTAACCACGTATCTATAACATTCCTGTACCGCAGCGATGTAGTATAATCAGTATTTTTAGGAGCATGTTTTATAAATAAATGAAATACACGTCAGTGTGTACAACGAAGATTATACAATACTCTTTACAACAAAAATTGGTAACATATTACGCAATATTCAAAATCTGGTTTAAAATAAGTATGATAAACAATTATAAACATTCTTTTGACGGCAGAAGATAAAGTCATCTATTTTAAGCACCTTTATTTTTTATACTTATTATCTTACTAGTATTTCGTATGGTACGCATTCAATATGGAATTTTGTAAATCTGGTTCGAATGTAAACACTACCCTAAGCTTCTTAAGGCAGAGTCTCAAGACAAAAGTTTTTGACCAATGTGCTGGAAATGAAAAGTGTAATGCTGCTAGATCTAATCAGAAATAATGTAATCCGCAGCAGAACCGAGACAACTAGTCTTGTCAGAAGAATTGATGCTCTTAATTATCATTGGACAGTACGAGCAATCGTGGAAAAGAGATGGCCAATGGAGCCAAAAGGTTTTGGAATAGTGATCACTTACTCTTGTACGACTCTTGACGTAGTATAGGGACTTCCCCAAGATACACCACCGAACTCGACCAATTTCCGGAAGTACACAGGATGTGAGTAAAAAGGTGATTTTACATTAATTGGGTTAGTTTTTCATTCATTTCATTCATCCCTGCATGGCCTCTGGGTCTGACTGATAATAATTAAATTTGAATGTTGTGCTAAAAGAAATTATAGTAAAGAAATTATGTACCTATTACTTACTTTTAATTTAATTTTATAAATTGATTTAAAACATCGTGAGATAATAAAAGAACCAAATCAATTTCTTCAAAAATTAAATCGCGAATTAAGCCCTTCAGAACTCGGCACCTTATGTTGTAATAAAGTAAAAAAATAGTTTTCACTTTTCACAGAGAGCATTGTGTATACAAAATGTCAATAAAATGGAATTAGCCATTATGATGGACGTACTGTCATGACCAATAACCAGCGCAGTGCGACTGATATAATAATAGTAGTCACAAAGGGACGGCAACGTAGTTTGGACAAGTTTGAAATCTTGCCAGCGTGCAATTTCCAATTTCCCAGTAGACATTTTTCCCAGACTATTTCACGGCCATAAAATTAATATCGCTGTGATAAAGTTGGCTGCGAAAATAACGATATTCTCATACATTTCATTTTTCAAATAATAAATATTTTCAATGACGTCGGTGGACTCTATTAATCTTTCAAAGGCATATTTTTGATCCCATTCGAAATTGATACCTGCGTCTGGAGCTAACGATTTTCCATGCGTCATACTTTAAAATAGAGGTTATTAATATGATACGTCGGTTCTCGTAAACAGGTTTTAAGAAAATTCAAAGCACTGCGTCATGTAGGGATTAAAAAAAATATTTAATTTAATTTGATTTCCGAACACTATTCGAGCTTCGTTCGATTTCCAGAACACAGATAGACCCGGCGTATAAAATCATTCTAACGGTTGTGACGAACATACTCTTCACAATCGTAAACTATCTACTTGTATAATACGTGAAGTAATAGTAGCAGTCGATTACTCATTCGTTCGTAAGCATCTGTGACCCTGTGAGTACATCACAACATATTCAAGGGCATCTTACGTAGTCTGGAGACATAAAGCACACGCCAGACATATAAGGAAACTGAGTGAACATGACCTGGTGACATAATTATGACATTACCTTTTTAGTCAATCAATTGTTTATGGTCATAATAAAGTGTAGATTTATTTTTCCTTGCTCTATTGTTAATTTATTTATTACGCTGTAGAATATTACTTACTCAGACTGTTAAATATTTTCAACTGCCTATTGTCAACTGAACGAATCCTATACAAATTTTTGTATTAAATTTGAATTCCCACTTTTTTGTTTGCTAAACCTTTTTTTAAGATTTTAGAAATTTTACATATCATGTCTAACCTAACCAGCCTATCCTATATTCCATTTTATTATCTCCCAATCCATCCAACTTAAACATTAACGCAAGCAAAACACCAGTTCACAATTTGACTTTGAAAGTTTTTAAACTGTCGAGAAATGTCATATCAAATTATGAGTGATTCATTGTTGATAATTTGTCGACAGTTCATAATATGACTGGTCGGATCTGATGAAGTTCACAATCCGTCCGTGGCAGATATATTACTACTCTGACGTTAGAAATCTAACGTCAGAGTTATACTGTGACAGGTGTAAGAGTTATCGCACAATACTATTGTGAGTAGAGAAGTGATGATAATTATGACTAATTTTTGTGCCATCGCACAATGAGTAGTTGTAATTGCTTGTACACATGTAGTTAACGCCTCCAATTATTTATTCACATCTAAATTAATCACCGCACTCGTATTTGTTATTCTGAATTTTTAGCCTTCTATTTTAATTCGAATGGTGACGTGTTAGATGATGGATGGGGTTTTGACAATAGGGAAATCTGTCGTCATGTATATGAGTTTTAAATATCACATTATAAAAACTTCAAAATAATACACGTAAAATTAAAAAGAGCTTTTACTTTTACTAACTTCATCCTTCACCAACTTAATTTGCAATAAACAAGCACAAAACTGTTTAAAGCCAACTAAAACAACATAAAGTACATAATACAGCATTTATACGTACGTAGAATATAGTAATAGTGCTAAAGATGGAATCAGGTATATTGGGGCTTGTACCGCGAATCGAACTCTGGTCATTGGTATGACAACGTAAATATAAATTATCGACTAACCAATCGTCATTGAAGATTACCTTTAATCGAGCACAGGTATTTTTCTAACTGTGAAAAGCCAACTCGCTCGCTAAAGAATGCACGAAGGGACTTATTTTTAAAATAAAAATATTTATAGACAGGCAGGTGCGGTGAAGTTGGCAGACGTGCAGTTATGATGTGACAAGCTCCTGGACTAATTGTGTACGTAGGAGCATAGTATAATTTGTTGTTTATTTTTGTAGCGATGAGTGCACGCCCTAAGCGTCACCAGCAAACAACGAATCACTTTGTCTATATTACCATCACAACAATGTATTTATCTTTTTCGTTCGGACCATTGGTCATTGCCGGCCAGCTATTATGGTCGGATCTCATTGCCAAAAATCTGACTCAAAGTTGTCTGAAAACGACACATGACTCACAAGTTTGACAACAGTCCATCATATTCAATACTTGGAATATTTTGTGTATGACGATTGATTTATTACGTAAGGTAATTTTTTAATGTCCCATTCTACATTTTCATACTCATGAAGAGTATCAAAGTAAAAAGAGATTACATGGTATCTTTAGATTAAGTTCAACAGATCTCAACACCCCTCGTGTAAGTTACATAATCAAAATTCTTACCGCTTTGATTGGTTGAGATGGTGTAAGTTCGGACAGCTGTTTGACATGGTGTAACGGCTGTCTACTGTTATAATAAAAATTGCTTGTTGAATAAAAGAAACTAGTGGCCAATCTATTTATACGCATTGTGCTGGATTACGTATCTGTTTTTATTCAGATCCTCCTCCAGATTATTCAAATAATGTAGCGATTCCTATTGCGGCAATAAAATAAACCCGAGCGGTGAAATTACTTTAAAAGTTGCGTTAATTCAACAATCTTATTACGTTCCCAATGTAACAGGGTTTTTCCTATTGTTATACCTCAAGCAAAAATATATGAGCTACCGATTTGTATACATAG
>JWHW01025485.1:418983-431119 GCA_000931545.1 Papilio glaucus | reverse complement strand
TTAATAATATTGAAAAAAGAAGAAAAATATTGTGTGAGAGAGGGAGAGAAAGAAGAGTCTTAGATAGATGGAGAGAAGGAGAGAGAAAGGGAGAGGGATAGGAAGAAAGAGGAATTAGGGGTCCCCTGACCAGACACGCATTTGAAATTTAAAGCTGAATCGTCTTACCGTAAAATAAGTGTATCATACATAATATACATTACGTTATTATTCATACATATTATTATGAAACCTTTTCTCTCAAGTGTACCTGCGCAGTTGCTGTCATGTGGTTCAACAGATGCCTATACCCTGTATCTATACAATGATGTAAATAAGGTTACAGTACAATATTAAAAACATAAATGTCAATTGAATGGGTTAACCGTTAACAGTTCAGATATTTCACACCTACTTCTCATTAGATATCCAAAAAATGTTTTTGTAATAATACCACTTTAAATATATTACTTGGTGTAAAATAAAGAAATGGCACCAATATCGTGGTATAATCAATAGTGGACCCACTATAGGAGATTTTGTAAAGTCTGTATTCTAATCACAAGTAATAGATCAAACATGAAGGTCTCGTCACTTTCGTTAATTCATATTACATTTTTCTGTTGCTTTCATTTTAAAATCAATAAAAAAAGGATTACGATTAAGGATTACAAAGGTACAATTCAATTCATGACAATTTAAGAACATCTATGTAATTACATAAAATATGAGTTATTGTGTTATTAGACCTAATAGTTTGCCAAATAATGATAAAACCGTTTACATACATATAAGGAAAGCTAACATAATACAAGCTACAGTGATCTCTCGTTAATTCAGTAAAGCTTATCGGATAGATTGAATTTATTCAATAGTTCCTACAGGCGTGCCATTGTTATGGCAGCTTGATACTTGATATGAGGTAAACCTCATTCCAGAATCCAGACAAAGAGTGTCGGAGGCGAGGGTCCAGGGGTGCGGAGAAGCCGGGTGCGGGCGAGGGCGGCTAGGGCGGCGAGGGCGGGCTCCCCTCCACTGGGGCCGTGTGCAACGCGCGTATAGACTACGGTGGCGCGCTGCCCTCGCGCATCATTCGACCTCCGCGCACCGCAGTCTAGGCACCAACGCCCTGCACTGTACACGCGTTCGGGAGCACGACTCTCGTTCCGACTCGACGAACAGGTGGTGAAAGTGATATTGATTCCTCTATCATAACAAAATCGCGTGTGTATCCATGACTCCTTCCAAATGCGGTCTATTTATAGAAGTGCAATCCGGTTCCAGTAGTGTAACTTTACCTGGACGGTCCAAATTAGGCGCGCCCGAGCTATTGCCCACGCGCCGCCCGCCCTAAGCGGTAACCTTTCGAAATTCTCGTAGCATTCGGAAGAAGTCAGCGGTCCCTGTACGACGTCAGTAACATGTGCTTATAGAGAAATAGTGTCAGTTCGGATGCAATGGAAGTGTTGCAGGCGACTTGGATTTCGGCCAACGAATGATGCATTAAATAGAACATATTATTATGTCAGACACTTCTAAGATAGCTCCTCCTCTTGTGTTACGTTTATGAATCAGTGAATATAGAAAAAAATAATTAATTTGTGATAGGTCATAAAATGTGATATGGTTTTAATTTGATTCCGGATCTTTTATTATTTGTGCCAAGTTTTAAGTCGCCTGCACACGTATGCAAAGCTTAAGACAAATCGCAACCACACGCATTCCAATGTAGCATAGAATATTTATTTAAAAATACAAATAGAAAAGTGTCACAGGTGATGGCTAATGAAAAAAAGTAACTTATGTTAATATTTTTTTATTTTCAGGATAAGTTAAGCGAGCACAATGCCTTTCAAACCTGCAGATAACCCGAAGTGTCCGAAGTGCGGCAAGTCCGTGTACGCGGCGGAGGAGCGCGTCGCAGGAGGACTCAAATGGCACAAGATGTGCTTCAAGTGCGGTTAGTATTTACTAATTTCGTGATAAGTGACACAGAATCTTAAACCTAGTGTTAAATGAATTATTGATGGGCGGAACAATATATTGTAGTATATTTATTTTATATTTTTATACATCTGTTTGTATAACTTCTACGTACATATATGTATTGGTTTGGGGTCTGAATATAAATTGCTTAACATAAATTTATTAATATATTCGAGGATAGTAATTGCAGTGAAGTATGAATGGACGTCTCGTAAACTAGTACTCGTAGTTTTTACAGTGGTAGAGCCCCGCAACCACAACATGTATTGCAAGAATTGGCCGGCTCGACCGTTGTAATAACACGACCTCACAGAAAACACAACTTGTTTTCTGTAAGGAAATCAGACGTCTGATGAGTGAGGTGCCTAATTTTAGTCTTCTTCCCCTTCCTATCCTTTTGTCCTATCACAATATCTACATAATTATCCAACGAATTTGAAACCCCAAAAGAACTTGTTTTGAGCAGCATTTGATGTTTCAGGACTGTGCCAAAAATTGCTGGACTCCACCAACTGCTCTGAACACGAAGGCGAACTTTACTGCAAAGTCTGCCACGCACGCAAGTTCGGACCTAAAGGCTATGGCTTCGGCGGCGGCGCCGGCTGCCTGTCCATGGACACCGGCGACCACCTGAAGGGCGAGAACGCGTAAGTATAACTTATCCTCGCACTCCCGCCGCCCGCGCCACCGAGGGTCTTTCCTTATCTATGGCCGTCACAGGCCGGCCTCCGGGCCCGTGCGTAACAACATTAACAGCGTGTATATAAACTCATAGACAGTAGTAGCGCGCGCTCGGCTGTACATTACGCGTCGCCTGACACGTGCATGACCAGTCTCCGTTTATGTCGCAACAGGAATTGAGCGCACGCAGCCGGCAGCGCAGCTAGCGGGTCGCCGACACGCATCTCGGCCAACCTCGCCACCGGCGACGCCTCGCGACCGCCCACTGTACCTTAAATACTTTAGTTAGGATTATTTATTCGCTATCGCTTAATTTATTTTGTTTATCGGTCTCATATTTATAATTTATATAAAATAAATAAAAGAGTCGACCACCAATACTGAGTAGTTGTATTGATGAGTCGGAGCGTTAGCGGGCCGCTGCTGTTCGTCCGCTGGGACCGCGTCGTCCCGCAAGCGCTCTTGCTCTGACCGCTCCCCTCTCCCTATCTGGGCGACCATGTGCAGCGGCGAAGCAACGGTGAGAAAACCATTATGTAAGCCATTGCACGGCTTCGCAACGCTCCGGACGCACCCCGACGCATGAATAACTCGTGACACTTTTCTCTATTGTAACTTTCTGCATTACTGATCCTTGCTAAAAACCAGCTAACGCTTGTCGTAGCTTTAATCGGAACTAATATATGTGATGGGATAAGGAAAGCGCCCTCAATGTCGATGTGTAGTGTAATGGCGCGGCTATTTTTTGGGCCGGAGCGGAGCGGGCGGCTGGGAGCCTTACCTTCTCCCATTACGGCGGAGGTGCACCGCCGACCATCGCTTCGCCGCCATTTGTGTGTGCTATTAAGTAAGGGCGATCGGAAAGCTTCGACGCCCGATGGCTTTTAACATAACTTATGTCGTCGTCGCTCCTCGGGCTCCGGCGAGCGCACGATGACGCGAGACATATGTGCAGGGGCGTAAGGACCAATGGAGCCTGTTTAGAACCACGCGTAATAGCGAAGGCTCCGCCCGGTGAGGGCTGCCCGCGCTGTGGCGGCTTCGTCTACGCCGCCGAGCAAATGTTAGCTCGCGGACGGGTGAGTTTCCTACCGCATATTTTTCTGAAATACTTTTAAAATAGTAATCGCAAGTTCCCACAAATGATGAAGTGGAATTTTGATATGATAGTCTTATATAACTTATCTAAGCATAGCTACAGTAGCGTGCTTAGATTAGCGCGGATTGCACAATTATTTTGAAAAGTGCTTATAACAAAAGTGTAACGAAAAAGTTTTACCCGGGGCCATCACAAGCAATGCTTTAAATGCTTACCTTGATTGCCAGAAGATCCTTGATTCAATGACGTATTATGATGGGCCAGATATCGAGATATATTGTTGAAGTATTTAAGCGTTAGCTTACCCAAGTGAAAGTTTCTCCTATGTAGAGCAGTTTGTGCAATAACTGTTGGTGTCATTGTGGTAACAGTTTGTCTTACCTTACGTTTGTCCTCGCATGCCGCGTCCTTCATACCTTCACTGTTCACTATATGTCCAGGCGTGGCACAAGGAGTGCTTCAAATGCGGCGACTGCTTAAAACGACTGGACTCCACAAACTGTTGCGAGGGGCCCGACAAAGATATTTACTGCAAAGGTTCGTTCATTTATTTATATATTCCTTTTTATAAACCTTATAAAAAGGATAATAATTCATATTTTACATATTAAATTTATAACTTTACTAGAAAACTAAACGTAAAGAAAACAGTTTACGAGACTCACGCATTCATTTCGTGGTTCTAATTTTATATTTTTTTCCTATAGTATGTTATGCAAAGAAGTTTGGTCCTAAAGGATATGGTTATGGGAAGGGAGCTGGTGTCCTCCAGAGCGATCCTTACGCTAATGGGTGAGTATCAATTTGAGATACAAGTTTTTAGTATACGTAGGTATTACTGGAAGTTGATAAATTAGCGATGAATTTAACTTAAAAGATTAAGGAAGGAAAGCGGGGTTAATTATTATTTTATTGCTTGTTGTTAAGATCTGTTATTAACTAAAAGCAGTAATGATTTCGAAAGCTGATTTCTTTAAAAAAAATCTCGAGAAAAAAATTCACCCATTAATTTCCTAAATGCAGCGAAGACATGACAGATTAAGTTTTAATTTACACTTTATTCGTGGCTCCATAAACCAAACTAAAAGATTGGTTAGCGGTTTTCCATGAGCCACTTATTACGTGTTGAAGTTCTCAGATTACATGACAGGATTATTTCCATCGCAGTCACTTTCATAAAAACAGCTTATAATACAAACAAGCGATGGCGGCGTGCCAGTTTGAAAATAGAATGCGCTCTCCGTTCTTGCGCAGACTAAATATAATCTGGGCAAAGACGTTCCGCCTTACAGCACAAATTAAAATATATTTTAGCGTCATCCTATTAATAACTTCAAGAATATAAGGTATTAAATGTCTATAAATCACAACTGATTGCTATTTAACAAACGATGACACTCAATGAATATGACCTTACAAAATATGCAGTGCATCGCGCGCGTTCTCAACGAATTGCTACCAAAGTTTACACGCCACCTAGTTGTTCTTTTGTGCCTTGTGTATACCATTTCCTTACAAAGAAGCAATTAAGACAATCAACTTTCGTAGACTTTCCAGACATCGCAAACATTTCTTTAAAACAAGCAAATCATTAATTTTATACTAAATTTACTATCGAGACATTAGTAGTCTCATATGCGGTTATATACTTATTTATATTATCACAGAATACGCTTTCTACAAAGCTACTGGTTTCCAAATTTATTTTCGTCACATTTATACGTACATATAATGGCACATTTTCATTCTTATAAAGAACGGAAGTAGGCCACCATATTGTTTCAAATGGATAAATGAAGCGGTAACCTGAATACTGTAACATAGCATTCCTTGTAGGGACCAAGCTCCTAAAACGACGGTAATCGATACGGCCGTCATCAAGGCGCCACCAGGCAAGGGTTGTCCGCGATGTGGTGGCTTAGTCTACGCCGCCGAGCAGGTCTTGGCCAAGGGCCGCGAATGGCACCGTAAGTGCTTCAAATGTCGCGATTGCTCGAAGAACCTCGACTCTATCATTGCCTGCGATGGCCCAGACTCTGATGTCTACTGCAAGACCTGCTACGGCAAGAAGTGGGGACCCCATGGATATGGATTCGCTTGCGGATCTGGGTTCTTACAAACTGATGGTTTAACGTAAGTTTCTTATCCAAATAAGTTTGAATATTGAAATTTTTTAACAGTCATTAATAGTATAATATATCAATTACCTACATCATTTGTTTAATTTTTTTTTAGTGAGGACGAGATTTCTGCAAACCGTCCCTATTACAACCCAGATACTACTAGCATCAAAGCGCCCAAGGGCCAAGGTTGCCCGCGATGTGGTGGCATGGTGTTCGCTGCTGAACAACAACTTGCTAAAGGAACAGTAAGTCATATTGGACAAGTTATAAGTATTTTTGTATAAAATAAATATTGTTTTGCTATACTAAAAGTTTTAAATAAAAATCGATGGAGGGGTTGCATTATATTATTAATAAAGATTGTATTATATAGAATCCAAACAGATATATTCATAGTAGATTATTAAACGTAACAATGTGACAAATGTATAATTGAACAATTCAGATTTATTCAAAAATTAATTAACACTTACTTTGATCCAGATGTGGCACAAGAAATGCTTCAACTGTGCTGAATGCCACCGTCCATTAGACTCTATGCTGGCTTGTGATGGACCTGATAAGGAAATCCACTGCCGTGCTTGCTACGCTAAGCTGTTTGGACCAAGAGGCTTCGGTTATGGCCATGCCCCAACACTTGTGTCAACGGATTCTGAACCTACAGTCACATAGTAAGTACATGAGTAGAGTACCATTTTTTGACCATGTCAACTTAACATCAGGTGGAATTGGCGTAAACCACTAGTTTATTAGTCATTAAAAAAAATATGTTAACAAGTTATAGAGGGACCCATCAGTTCAAAGCTGAAATAAAATGTGTAACAACTTAAAAGAATGTATAAATATAACAATAGATTGAAAAAAAAACTTTTCTTTAGTGCATCTATTCATGCTGTAGGCTTGATTACATGTAACAAGCAAAGCAGGAGATAATAAGTACTCAGCCTAGTAGATAGAACAGAACCAAGCTACTGTCTAGCTGCTTTCATAGGTCAAGTGCTTTGCCACAATTTTTATATGCACAGAACACTGTCTCGCCCATTTACTTGGTATGTGTAATCAAGCATTATGGCTTGGTAGCAATAGGTTAGATAACTTTGGGTTATTTATAGCATAATAGAATTTTATTAAAGGTAGTAAACATGACTATTTATTATTATTATTGTGTCTGAAAAATTATTATTATTACATAGGTGACATGACATGGATGATGACAATAAATTAATTAAAGAAATAAAATTAGAATGCTGAAAATGTTCTTACTTTATTGAAACCTTATAAAATTATAGCTTAATGAATTAATTGTAGTATAATCAATTAACAATTTACAAACTTAAGATTGAGTTCACATTTACTTTTTCTTTTTAGCACTGAACAGCTTCCATTCACTGGAGCTAAGGCAGCTAAAGGGCAAGGTTGCCCACGCTGTGGATTCCCTGTCTATGCTGCAGAACAAATGAACTCCAAGAATGGCTCATGGCATAGAAGGTGCTTCTCTTGCGCAGACTGCCACAAGTCTCTGGTAAGTTTGATAGTTATGGCAATGCCATAGGTATTCATAAAAATATTTACTAAATTTAAAAAAATTAAATTTGATTCGTTTTTAGATAACTGCGATCGTCGTCTTCTTCCTTATCGAGATGCGTATTTAAAAATTCTTCTACAGAATCAGTGTTCCATTTCTCAATAGCAACAGTATCCCGTACAATTCCATCTTTATCAAGAAGTTTGATTATAGGGTCTAATCCACGGACGTATTTAATTTGCAAGTTAGGGAACTTAGCAGGTCTGTCACTCTTCACGAATGCTTGGATTTGTGGATAGGCGGGGAATTTGCAAGTGCACACTTCAAGAATGGCGCGCGCGTATTTCTTCTCATTTGTCGCACTGTCGTCGTTATGGCAGCATTCCTTACAATGTTCAACGAGTTGCTCTAAATTAAAATCTTTGAGTTGGTCGCATGAGGAACACAGGAGATTTGCTTTGATAAAGCCGAGAGAGGAACAATCTTCAGCCGAAAATTCGGCTGCACACTTCTGCGTATAAATGAAAGTAAATAAGATAAAAGTCAAAGAAATTTTAGTGATATCCATTTTCGTTTTAGAATTACGTTTCTAAAAATAATTCATTTATATTTTTGACAAGCCGAAGAAATTTCTTTATGTCATTAATTGACATTGACGTGACATCAAAGAGTATATCAGGACGTCAAATATTTTCATGCACGTGTTGTCCTGTTATTAGTTCAATGATGATGACAGATTATATTCAAACATCCATACCGTAGTGCATTAAAAACTCTTTTTACGTCTTTTATCCTTTATGTAATTATTACACTTTAATTATTTATTTTAAGGCATGAAGATAAATGTAGATAAGACGAAAGTAATGGTGTTTGAAAGAGAACAGAATAAGACTGTAATTGATATAAATGTTAACGGTAAAGAAGTGGAACATGTGGAAGAGTTCGTGTATTTGGGATGTATGTTTAGTAGAGATGGTAGGCATGTTAAAGATTTTGAAGGACGAGTGAATGCAGGAAATAAAATGAATGGGGCTATAAGTACAGTAGTGAGGAGTCAGAATGTGTCTATAAAGGCTCGTCTGGCAATACACAATGCTGTACTAGTCCCCACTTTAATGTATGGAAGTGAGAGCTGTCCTTAAGAAGTATGTTAGGCGTGACATTGAATGATAGGATTAAAAATACCATTATAAGGGAAAAGTTTGGCTTAAAAGTGGATGTTGTAACTAGAATTGAGAAAGGTATGCTTCGGTGGTTCGGGCATGTTGAAAGGATGAATGAAGAGAGAATAACGAAACAAATTTATGTAGCAAAAGTGAGTGGCAGTGTTGGTAGGGGACGTCCAAGGAGAACTTATATCGATTAGATTAGTGACATACTAAAAAAGGGAGATATGACTACCCGTAAACGAAGAGCATGTGTAGACGTATGGATGTAGAAGCGAGATAAGTGTGCCAAAATCCCGCCAAATGGAAATCCATAATCTCTGCCCAACCCCCTTGATTACGGGCGTGACCGCATATTTATTTAATGATTTATTGCAAATATTTTGAACCATATACTACCTACTCACACATAAAATAGTTACTATGACGATTTTAAATGACGGAAACAAAATTTTACCTAAGCAAACCAAAATGAATAAACAACAAAAATGTTTAAATACACATTCGGGTACTTTTACAGCTCAGTAATTGCCTTTTTTATTGCAGGATTCTACAAACCTGAACGACGGTCCCAATGGTGAGATTTACTGCCGCAGCTGTTACGGCCGCAACTTCGGACCTAAGGGAGTTGGATTTGGAATGGGCGCAGGCACATTAACCATGGCTTAAAATACTATGAAGCTGGACTTAATAGATCTACTCATGCAATTTTGCATGATAAAACAATCTTTTATATAATACCTAGATCATACCATATATTAAACTGGTTTTAATTGTGGTTGATCCCAAATGAGACTAGAAGCAAAAAGGATAGTTGTAAGTTAAAATATTTTATGATAGAATAGTATAAATTAAAGGTTACATTCCTTCCTCAATAGGTATAAAACTGCGATGAATGTGTCTGGGCCCTTAGTTTATAAATTCATCATAAAATATATGTAGATTAAGGTAAATTGTCTTTAGATATGTCAAATTTACGTTAGAATTTAAAAACAGTAAAATTATTTAAAAACAAAAATATGGCATTGTGATTACCTACCTTCTATAATATCACGCTTTGATAAAGGAGGGTGGGAATAAAAACTATCCTGTAAAACACGGATAAAGATCGCATTAGGTTGTGATCGTTTCGACCGACCAGATCTTATGCTAAAGATCTGAAGTGGATTTACATATTTTTATACACCAAAGATTTTGTATATAATTTTATCATTTCATATAATAAAAGAGCAATAAGTTGTGCTAGAGTTAACTAAATGTTTTAAGGCTTTTGCTGTAACTTGCTAAATAAATTATATCTATAAATTATGTCGGCTTATTGCAGATCTTGTGACAGTATTCTTCATTACTTTCATATTAAATAAATAAATAAAACCATTTACACTTTTTATTACAATGTCCTTGACGAAAAGAAAACAAATAAAGAATCAAACATTTTTATTTGAATTATTAAGTGCAAAATAATTAATGGAAATTATAACATAAAATGGCAACAAAGTAGAAAATAACACAAAAGATCACAGATACATAATTACTGATTATTGATTATAAATTAATAAAAGATACCCGTAATTTAAAAAAAAATCGTGTGAATTTTCGAAAAAATCATGCATCAACATTATTTTTGCAAACATCAAAAATAAGAATATTAAACTATAATTATTAATGATTTATTTTACTTATATTGGATTTAGCCACGAAATATTGATTGAATTTTTATAGATCTATTTAAACAAATAAAAGTAAGAGCAAATAAACATTGTTGTGGAGTGGTTCTTTTTTATATCGATATTAGACATTTATTTTATTACTTTTAAGTGTTAGCCTAAAAGTAATCGCTGGACGATTTACAAATATATAGAAAATGATTTAAAAACTCTTTGAGCCAAAGGAATATCCAATGGTATGTTGTGTCTAAATCTAAAATGCTTAATTATGATCTATCCATTTAAGACACAAAACTAACTTAAGAATTGTGATTTAATCACTATAATATAAAAAAATCAATAACCAAATGCTAAAATTTCTTCTATTTGGACAACTTACAATATTTGTAACCTTAGTGCTAGAAAAACAGTTGGATGACAAACATATTAAACCAAAATTAAATATGAACCACTGCAATATTTTGTCAATCAAGAACCATGCCTTCCAATATTCGACTGTATGAGTGACGTTTAATTTGTCTAATCCTTGCAGTAATTACAGTTGGAACATAGATTTTAATTAATTTTAGCATAAAAATAATACACAAAAAATAGGCTCCTGGCATATTTTAAGTATATTCTTATCATGATAATTATTCAATTCTGGACAACAAGGTTGAACTTCAATACCCACTATTTATAAGCTGAGGTAGTCAAGTGCTGCCTAAATCTCTTTGATATCTTAAGAAATATTTTCTTATTTTGTAATTCTTCCTAAACTGCAGTTGTCCAAAAGATGCCAATTATAAAAACATTGTATAATCCTATAAATTATAATTAAATGTGTAAAACTTTTGTACCTTCTCTCTTCTATAACTTAATTAAAAAGTTTAAGTTTCATTCACTTATTTCGACCTCTCTTAACAACAAGGCGCGGTCCTTTCGGTTTTTTCTTATCCTCTGAAGTGCTAGGGCCATCAAACCCATACTTAACCTTAAGCCTTTCTCGAATGAATAAACCTTTTATAAGCCGCCTCCAATTACCATAAACTCTTGCATCTATTTTCTCTCTTTCTTTCCGTTCTTGTTCTTCTTGATCCTAAAAAGCAATAATGAAGATTAAAGAGCTCCAGTGCAGTGGTCGCAGATGTAACCATTGTATTTTCTATAAAGTATAAGTTGTAAAATATTATCGTTTTCGCTGCTAACATTAAAGCAATACCTTATTTTCGTAAGGCACTCTAAGTCTTACAGGTACTAGCTGGGGACCGAGTCTGAGTTGTCTTGGTATGTAAGATCGTATTCTCGGAATACAATATTTATTCGGATAATGTCATTATAAAGCGCCTTCTAACAAAAAGTTGAGATATCAGTAACTGATTATCTTTGACAACACTCGAACAATAGTCAATGCAAATTCTTACCCCAAGATGGCGATTATTTATATTTACATTTTATTGTGACAATTAGCGTTTTTACGGATAAGACAACTATATAGATCAATTTAAAAACAGTATCTGAATACAAAAGATAACCAAAATATATTTACTACAGTTGCTCGGTTTATAAAATAATATAAATTGATAATTGAAATGAAATGAATTCAAAAAAAAAATCCCTTGAAATGCTGAGAGCTGGAGAAGGTTTAGTAGCAAGCCTGCTGTGGGTCTTTTACAATATATGTTGGAGACATGGCCAAGTACCGAAAGATTGGCGTAAAGCCATCATCGTCCCATTATATAAAGGAAAAGGGTCACAGCAGGATTGTAAAAATTACCGAGGAATCAGCCTTCTCAGCATTGTGGGAAAACTTTATGCTAAGGTACTGATTGAAAGAGTCATGAAAGAAACAAAAGAAAGAATGTGGGATGTGCTAGCAGGTTTTAGAAAAGGAATGGGTTGCATGCATCAGATCTTTTCTTTACGTATGA
>JWHW01025485.1:406316-418843 GCA_000931545.1 Papilio glaucus | reverse complement strand
ATTTATTTATAAAATAATATGAATCTTATCTCTCTAATTCTTACCTATGTACGAGCCACTGTCGCCATTTGATTCCATGGATTGTACGATAATGTAGCTAGCTTTACGTGTACCGCTTTACTAGACACATGTACTATCTGACGATAACGACCCTTTAGCCGCCATAGTACTATGTAATGGTCAGTCCCAACGTTAAGGCCGAATAATTCCCCAGTTCTATTACCTTCTGTTTCCTCTTTCCCATAGATACATACGAATAATCGAATGAAAAAGTGCTTGTCGCAATGTGATTCTTTTTCAAGCAAGCCGTGAGAAACTTTTCGCCATTTTTATCGAAATATTCATCACTTTGCCTGTACTCTTCCATACCCTATCCTTTTCTTTTTGAATCATCCCTTGAAATCATCTAAAATTATTCTCTTTTTCTAATAAAAATAATAAATATTTACTGTACCTTGACCCAGGCTTCAGTTATGACCTCCTCATACTCTTTACAAACCACAAATCCATCATATACCGGATGCGACCAGCCCCCATTAAAGTCGAATCCAGTCATGGCCGGGGCACAATCTATGTTTAACTTCTTTGCCACTCTATTTAAACCAGGCACTAAAATACAACACAATGATTAAATATATAATGTCCAACAGTTTGGAAGTCTGAAAAACGGACTTCGACTACCGTCGTAAAGTTTTAAGTGAAAACCTGATCTAAAGCTAGATATAGATGTAGCCTTAATGACGATTGGAAATTCAATATCGGATAGTAAGAAACAAGTAGCTTGCAAATTCATATTCATCTTCATATTGAATAATGGTGGTAGCACTTCATTTATAGAAGGTGGCAAATGAGCAAGCGGTTCACCCGATATCAAGTGACCACTGCCCATGAGCATCTGCAACAAGTAAATGAGTTGCAGATGCGTTGCCTGCCTAGAGTCCTACAGAGAAAATTATATTTCCTTTTTCCTCCCCAGTCAAAACCTAATCCCCTTCCCATCCTCTCCATATTGGAAATGGGTGAGAAGGAGAAGAGGAGTAGAATTATGCCTCCGGCACCTCACTCGCCGTTCGAAACTCAGAATACTCTTATTTCACGCCTGTCTTCTGCGAGGTCGTGATGTTTCACCAATCCATTCAAGCAACAGTAGTTGTTGTTGCGAATTCTACCTATACATGAAGCATACATGTTGTTGAAGCATACATTTTAAGGACTGAGTGTTAAAAAAATAAAGTAGGTACTTGTCAAAAACAACTTACGTTTTATGTGTACAGTTCCTTTAGGAAGCATACATTCTTTGAACAGTTCAACGTTTCCATATGCATTCCTTGGTACGATACCATTTTCCGCTACTGGTGGTTCATAGTCATTTACTTGCCATGGACCAAAAATCTCAAGAGGTTTGTCTTTGATTATCTTGTTCGATAACTAAAAATAAAATTAAAACATACATTTTATTATGTGTGTTAAAAGATACCAATTAAGTTATAACGTAATAAGTTTCGTTACATAAATAAAATGACTATATTATTTTTATTGCAATGGGCAATAAATATTTTATAGTCTGAGAATAACATGGTGTCAGTAGATATGTCAGAAAGCAAGTTACTGAGCGTTAGGAACATTCTACACCTATTATTTGAAAAGCATAGGTCAATGATTCTAGCACGGATTATAAAAGGAAGATAGCAATTTATGCAGATGTGGTGAAAACTTATTTTGCTTGTCGAAAGTCGGAACATATATACAACAAAGTTAATAAAATATTGAATTTCTTTCAGGTACACCAATACGGTTTAAAAAAGAAAATGGCAAATTGGCTTAATCGATTACAAAATGATGATGTAGAAATGTTATTTCATGTACTTCAATAAAAGATACATATAAAAACTTCATATGTACCACTACTACTAATTTTCGGAGATTTCGTTGCTGGTAACCTTATTGACGGTTCTTATAGCTTCATCTGATACAGGGCTCGCGATCTTGAGGTAAAAATAAAAAAATCTAGGTCCCTAATGTAATTTCGGGGCCTAGTTGCTGGATTTAGCAGCTATCGGTGTCATATGTAACACACACATACATACTCACACACATGGCCAATAATAAAAACACAGCGAAATATTCATATAACATGTGTGAATAGGCGCCCTAATAATTTCAAAGTAAACACCTGCCCGCGATGAATCATTTATTATTTTTATAACTTTTATTTGTAGGGTACATAATTATTTTTTTGCGAAATGTACACAAGTACAAGTATATGTATATACTTAAAAGGCGTCCCAGCATCTGATGTAAGTGTTTATATGTATATTTTTGGAAACAAATAAACTATTTCTATTTTACTTGGTAATGGAATGAAATGAATGAACAGCATGATTTTGTAGTTCATATTCCGTTTCATCTAAAAGATAATAAATAAATCTAAACTTCACTAAAATTCAACGGTGCCTGTCGAGTTAAATTAAAAAAAATAATCCTTAATATACTTGTAAAATTAGTAACTCACTCTGTCCCATTTCGGCCTCGCTTTAACCACTTTATAAGGCTTTTCGCCTAGTTTTACGACTTTAGCTTCCTTCAGCCATATGTCGCGTGATCTACAGACATACACGCACTCACGCGCGTACACTGGCTCGCCGCGCACGAAGCCCAGTGTCGCCGCGTCTGGCGGGTAGATCGCTTCGAACTTCAACAGATGGCGCTTAAGAGCATATAGTGGATGGTTTTTGTACCTGTAATAAATGCCATGTAATTCAAATGCAATCGTTGTAGAATTGGCATTGGCTAACTCCAGGAAAGGTGTGCTGCGGTAGATACCAAAAAACGTTTGCATAAATTGTGATTGGACGGAATCATTGTTCCGTCGAGCACCGCGCACATACGATATCAAATGTGTACATATTTAGAGTTTATAGTATAGAGAGCAATTCTTATATTACTTATAAATAGGATTTCATTTGTCTATTGATATCGAAAAAATCTAGTTTAGTGATTAGATAGACATTTAGTCCACTATTTTAGTGTATTTATTGTAGAGTTGTTTTTGAACGAAACTTACTCAGAAATACTTTTAGGCAGTGGTGCTTCTAACTGCATTCTATCAAGACGTTCATCTTCTTCGTTATCGCGAGCGTTTTTAGGCCCCAGCCACGGCGCCACCGCTGTGTTCCACCAAGACACTTCGGCGCGTTGTTTGCGAGTAATCGTGTTCCATTGTGGAACATATCTCCTTGTTAAATCTTTCAAATAATTGTTGTTGTCCCAGCCAACAACGTAAACTACTGGATGGCTAGCCTTGGACTGAAAAGGAAGTAAAAAAAATATTGTACTCTACAGTTCAATTAAAAAAAAACAAACATAGAGAACTACCCAATAGTTGTCAAAAAATGTGGGCTTAGAATGTTCACACCAATAACTCAAATCGATTTACTACGAAATATACATTTTATATAATAAATAATAATTTAAGTGCCCGTATCGGATTGTATGCAGCATATAAATGCATAAATGCAATGAGTTAAACATGCATTGCCAAGCTTTGTATATGGAAATGAGAAAAAGAGAGGAGCATGGGAAGGGGATTAAGCCTCTTATCTTTAAAATATGGTAATAAGTTAGTTTTACTCACGTAAATCTCATTAACACAATGCACTTTACTTCTAATAACATCCACTGCCACCCATTCTTCAAGTTCCTCCACAAACACTTCACACCAGACGTCAATCTTGTCTGGAGCCACCTCTTCATCCAAAGACAATACTCTGCGATCTATTCTATGTGATGCACCAGCTTTAGGACTTATCTTAACAGGTTTGAAGTCATCATCGCTACTGCGTTCGCGAGGTTTGATATCCTCTTCCGGTAAATAATTACTATCTTCATCTGAATCTTTATTAGTTGATCCTGAAAGTAGTCGTTATTTCCCGCAAATCCGCGTCTAAGCGCATATTTTGCATTATACAATATGATTTACTAATGTACGAAATTGTGTGTAAAATTGATATTGTAAAGATGCAGAATTTTAGTATCTTAGTTGTTTGGAAATTTGTCAAATATTATTAGATCTATTGGTAAAACATACACAAAAAATGGCTTTACATTTTATAATTTCACTTTGTGATAGCCTCAATATAATATTCATGATTTAAGCATAAACAAATATTTTTTAATAATACTACACAAACCTTTAACCACCATCTTCTTTGACTGGGATTTCCCTTCTTTGACTCTACTTTTAATGATATTCACTAAGTCAGAAGTTACATCATTTGTAGGTTTAATTTTCTGCTTTAAAAGCTCTTTGTGGCTTACTCTCTGTTCGTCTTCTAATACTTTCTTTGCTTTGGTGTTATTCAGTTTTTTGGTTTCTGAAGGTGACACATCTGTAAAATATTTACTTACAGTTCTTGTTGGTGTACTCCTTGCCCTTGCTTTCGCTTGTGTAATTTTTTCTGGAATTTCCGTCTTTATTATTTCATTTGCTGCACGTGTATTAGTTGTTGATCTTTTTCTTGATAATCTAGATTTGCTACTGTTTGTGGGACTATTTTCATTGGCAAAGAACTTAATAGCCTTTTTTTCTTGAATTTCTTTAGAGATAACTTCAGTTTTTGGTGTAGTTTTCGTTTTCCTGACAGTTCTTGTTGATGGTTTTGGAGCACTCAATTTAACAGTTTTGAAATCATCTTCACTGTCAGATTTGTGAGTTTTGGTATTCTCTTCTGCTAAAACATCATCATCTGAATTTTTATTGACTGTCTCTGAAATTTTTTAACTATAGGGATCATTTTTATTAGACATAACACACAAGAATCATAATTTATATTAGACTTTATGACAGTCTGCACTGTAATTAATTAATTAATTTTGAATAAATCTTACAGGAGGCAAAATTTACATGACAATTTTCCTTTATTGTCACTTTTATGTGAAGGTTTCACTTGCCATTTAGACTATGTGATAATATTTGAAAATTGTTAATTTCATATTCACACAATAAAATCCAAATCTTGTCTAGGATGCGATTTTTTTCGTTACGATACGTTACGTTAGTTTGCATTCGATACGATACGTTACGACTACTGTCGTAAACAGTCTCCTGGCACAAGCTTAGTGGATAAAAAATGTAAATTAATACATAACTTACTGTTATTTATAAAAATAAGTTACTAAATCTAAGATAGGCATTCTAACGCTTAAAATACAACTTTTATTCTGTATTAGCTAAGCTGTTACTTATGATAAAACTGACTTAATTAAATATAACATACCTTTTAGTTTTAAAAGAACCTTGTTGTTTTCATTCTCTTTAAAATCCTTTACTGTTTTCCTGGGCTTTTTGGTTGCAGAAGCTGACAAATCTTCATTTGAATTACTTGCATTGGCACTTCTTACTGGTGTACTTTTTGCCCTTGTTTTCGCTTGTGTTGCCTTTCTGGGAATTTCTTTTGTTGTAGTGTTATTCGATATGCGTGAATTTGTGGTTGCAGATCTTTTTCTTGTCAACCTCAATTTAGGGTTTTCGTCACCAACAAAAAAATTACTTTCTGTGATTTTTTTGTTTTCTTCATTAGTCACTTCAATTTCAGGCAATTTTAATGGTACATTATCATGTAAATTGTTACCAGATTTCGGCGTTTTCCTGCCTATTTGATTACGTTGCCGTCTCAGCGATAATTTGTTTTTACCGTCGGCTTGTTCATGAACATTATCTTCAGATTGTTTAGCTCTCTTTGGTGGTGATACTCCTTCTTCTGATTCTTTGATATTGTTTGTCTTTTCTTTTGATGTAGCCCTTCTAGATGACCTTGTTTTTGAAGTTAATAAGTCATTGTTTTCTTCTTTATTATTTTTTCTGTTCCCTTTTGATGTAGCACTTCTTGTAGTCCTTGTTTTACGAGTTGAGTTATCATCATTGCCATCTACTTGCATAATGTTGGTGAAATCACTGTCACTATCTGAACTCCAATCATAATTTCCATCTAATTGAGGAATTTTCTTATTGGAGTTTATCTTTTTGGAATTACGATTAGTTATTTTTTTGTCTTTACTTACATCTTTTTGATCTCCTTTCTTTCCTTCTGTGTTCTTTGTTGACAAAGAATGTAGCTCAGAAGCAGGAGGCTTTATTGGTACTGTTTGAAAATTTAGCATCACTCTGCACTGAAGACCAATTGCTCTTAGCATAGCAACAAAGACATAAACTAGATATTTTTTTGATGTTAGTATCCTATTTTTTATTTGTTGAATTAATATTTCTTTTAGTTTTGGTGCCTTAGGCCTAAATTTACCTTCATTCCTGTCTTTTTTAAATGACAATTTATTTTTATACCAAGAGGTTATTTGTTCAACATATTTCATGTCTACTCTTTCACTGGGATAACACTCCTTAGAGGGCATTAGTGATAATGCTGTAGACATAACTTCTTGGTCATTTAACACCGTGCTAATATAATTTCCATGTCCCAGCCAGCATAGCACATGAACTTTGTGCATATACACTTGATACTCTTTTTTAACTCTATTCATTTTTCTTTTCATCATCATTTCAACATCAACCTTTTTAGTTTTTCGCGAAACTGAATCTGGTATATCAACAATTAGTTGCAGTCCTTGTTGGGGTATAGATTTGCTCTCTGAAAATTTACTTACAAATTTGATATATAATATTAATTAAAATCTACACAGTAATAGATAAATTGGTTACTTTTTTATAATATGTATATAAATTTGCTTTAAAGTAAATTTTACTGCAGTACTTTATTCTACTTTTATTAAATCTCTTCTATTCTACTGACAAGATTGGTTAAAAAATTTAACATCTACCATAAAAATATTAGCAATATTCAATGTGCTGATAATACAATGAAAGCTGAAGTTAAAAGTTATTAATTTTTTATTATTTCGAGTAGAGAATAAAATTGGGCATGCTATAATAGTTTCCCTGTTTTATTTACCTCATACTAAGTAAAAATTTAATTTATTTTATTAAAGCAAAAGAAAATCTATGGCACAATTACCATTCACTTCTTCCCAATCTTCCACCTCTGAATCACTTTGATCTAGTGCTTTCTTGTTTTTCTTTTTCTTGATTGGCCCCAATTCTGGTTCTATCACTTCTCCTTGTGCAAGTAAATCTTTAACATCAAATTCATGTTCATCATAGTTGTGTGACGAATACTTTAAAATTGACAATTTGGCTTCTTCTATTTTTGCTTTATGTTGTTCTAATTCTAAAAATGTTTTCTTTGCAATTTCTTCACTTTCGTCATCTTTTTCATTTTTAGACCATACCTAAAACCAAGTATCTTACAATTAATATTTATAAGTATTGTGATGAAGAGCTATAAGCAAAATAATGATTTAGAAAAAACTTATAATTAAAAAATCACAATAAAAATTATCACTTAGATAAAAAATATGCATTGAAGTACTATACTTTTGGCAAATAACAATTTAATGGCTATTTTTTTGAGAATCCATTCTTCTTTTTTTAACAAAAATGTAAACTTAGACTTTTATGCAACAATCTAGATGTCCAGGAATCAAAGACAAGGCTTAAGTTGGAATATAAGATGCAATATTTTAAGCTTAAGCCTGGGATATGATGGGTTACATAAAAAGTTGAATAGTAGTTTGAAACCCACAACCTCATGTCCCACAGCATATAACCTAAACCAGCAGGCCAAGATTAATGGTACCTGTTATTATAGTACAAGAAAATGTATGTGAATCTATTGATGTAAAATTGTTAGACATTTGACTTGCTGGTTTTATAAGTTTAAAACTAACTAAATCTAATAAATCAGTTTGGTGTTATGGTTTTTCCATAATAGCAAAGTATTTCATCTTTTACTCCCACAACTAAGCCTTTTGATCTTTAATAACATTCTCTTACAGGTCATTAAGTTAGTGCTTATGCCACAAACACTTTTAACTTAGTGTAATATCAATAATTTATTGCTATAGACATATGCCATTATAATGCCTCACTGTACTCGAAACATATAGTGGATAGTTCCCATGGAATATGTGGGTGAACTACAAACAAAATATCTCCAGTTTTGAGCTGCAAAGTACTTATTTGACTTACTTTAGACACAAGGCACTACAGCCATATTATTTATTTCAACAAATAATTGGTAAATAAAAGTATTAACTTTTATTTACCAAAAAAATGCAATGCATGAAAAAGCAAAATGACCTAAGCAGGATGCTGAAACACCTACATGTCAATAAGCAATATTAAGTTGTTACCAGTTTTATCAATATCTTAATTAAGTTAAAACAAATATTATAACTCCCTTATAACATAACTATTGTTCATAATTTTTTTTATACCAAGTTCTACATGCTTTTAAATAGATTGTCACCTTTACCTTTCTTTTTTTATGATTAAAGTAAACACTATGGTATTACCTGTGGCTTTGGACTTGGTGGCTTGATTGAAGAACATTGGTAAATTAATATTAATATGTATTTTAAGGCAGTTACATATAAACCTGCACCTTTACATATAAAGAGTGCTGAGAAATAATGTAATTTTGATCTCACTCAATCCTATTAACATTTTTCATTATACAAAACTTTGCTTATGGCATAATTAAAACAATCTTTTATGATGATTTTATTCTTATTATTAAAAAAAATACATACATCTTTATATTCAGTTTCCGCATCATTATCATCAATGTCTAGATCTTCGGTTTTCGGTAACATTTCTACATTACATTTCTTTTTCATTGTTGGTTTTGTACATTCATCATCACTGCTGTCTGGAAAGTGTATGTAGTACAAGAATATTTATAGACTGAGATAAACCTTGAAGATGATATTAAATTAAATATCTTACCACTTTCTGAAAGATTAAGCACAGATGGCAGTAATTTATCAGCTTCCGTTAAATCTCTTACTGAAAATGTAGAAACAGGTAATGCATCTTCTTCGTTTTCGGCAATGTCTTGTTTATTTATTTTACTGATAAAAGCTTTGGCGAATTGGGGTTTCTTTTTTCGAACAATGTTCGGGATTTTCTCTGGTTTTTTGGAAGATTCATTATCTGATGATGGATAGTTTTCTTCATTATAACTATCTTCAGAACTAGGCGCTGATGAAATTTTCGCCTCCGAGCCGGAATCGCTAAAATCGCCACCCAAATCTTCACTATCATCGTCATCTTTATAGATAGTCTTGATTACTTTCTTCCTAGTTGTTGGCATAGTAATCTACTTGATTAGAACCCTTTGTTCTGACATAAATTATTGCGAAACACGTGCGTAAAGAGTGTTATTATTATTCATATACTATACACTATATTGCTACATGTTTTGGGGTATATCAAATTATTATTGGCGCCAGTGTCAAATTGACATTGACTTTGTGCTTGGGTCTTTTTTAAAAGATTTTATGGCCTGGTAACATTGTGATTGGTTAGAGGATATGGTAACAATTTATTATTAATTTCTTAGGTTTAGGGCAGCTTAGGGATAGCAATATAGTATAATAATATTAAAATCCTTTTTTGACTAACACTAAGAACTTTCATCGAAAACATTTACATATAACACAATATTAAATATAATCTCGCGAGCGATAAACTGGAAACACTCCATTGCGCCCTGCTCGTAACAATTTTTTGCAGTTTCTATGCAATGAACTAAGCATGGTTCTTTATCATTGGAAAGGATATTTTGTTAGCTTTTAACCTCTCAATATCATAACCAAAGATCGAACGATTATTGAGTGTTCTAAAGCAGCGATAGCAACATTCACACATGTCAAATGGAGTAAAAAGGATAGCATAATTAAAACATTATTTGTCACGAAGTGTAAATGAAAACACAAAACGTAAGCTATCGAAAAAGCTTCCCAATTGGCACGCTTTTGAGTCATCTCATCACTTTTTGACCACTTCTGCTACTTTTTGTATTATAATACCATTGAAAAAATCGTATTGTTTGGGAGTCCTCAAAGCCTATGAAAAATGGGCGTTTGTGTTTTTAAGTGTGTTTTCCGTGTTTTTAAGACTACGTAGAAAAACCTAATTTTGACATTAATAAATTTAAAAATAATAATGTTAAGGAATCAAATTACTCCAAGTATAATTTTAAAATTGCCTTACCGTTTTTTTTTTACTTTTTCGCGCTTTTTTAGTATCAACTTTTATAAGCCACACTCTATATATATATGCAAGTCATTTACCTTATGTAATTCCCTATATTACTATACTGCTTGTATGTAACATACGACAGGGGGTGGTTTAAAGAATATAACCTCATAAAAATTCTGTTTTAGCTGGGAATCCCACACTAACTGTTTAATAAATAAATGTAAATTATTAATTTAAATTAAAAAGTAAATTGAAGCCATAATTTTGTTTCTATCTATTCAACAAATTTAGTTTTATGTGACCGACTCATTCCTTCAGTTTCGATTTGCTAAAAGGTTTTATAATTTACGGTAATGGAAAGGTTTTTTGTGTTTGTTTAAAGAATGGTAAATGGTTTGAATCAATCTCGTTAAGTGCTTTTGAACTGAGCTTTATTGCCTGTGTAGCGATGTAGAGTGGATGAGTGTACATTGTGACCAAGGTTCGCCGGCTAACACTATTGCAGTCTTAACGACTTTTATAATAAACTTACTGAATTTGAAATATATTGCATCTAAAATATAATCAGTATATTTTAATTAATAAATGATTGAGTTGCGACAAGGCTTTTCTAATGTGTATTTTATCGTAAATCATTAGCCGGTTATGGGATTGGAAGTGAAAAATAGAGTTTTTGTAAAACGCCCTCTAATCCACTCTAATCACTAGACTAAAGATTGATGGATGAAGACGCCGTTCATTTTAGCTTTTAATAACAGACAAGTCAGTGTTCCATACGAAGCATAAACAAACATAAATAACTTCAATTGTTAGCTGCCTTATTGTTAACTTTAATTACATTTTGAATTAATTTTGTAATTAAAACGGAAGCTAGGGCGCGCCGCGTGAAGTTTAAGTGGCTGGAAACAGATCGACCCTGAGCGGGGGACAGAGTACTGGCTGGGGGGAGGGGTCTTTAGATGCAATCTCTAAGTGGATTAATTAATTCTGAAATACTAGTTATCAATGGTTTAAAGTTGAAGGTTTTTTTCAAACATCAACAACTTTAATGCTCCAAGAATTCTGCAGTCTGTCATATTTATCTGTATGTATGCAAATATGATATAGAAGGACTTAATATCAAATTATCTAGTTTATTTTAATTATTAACATATGGTACTCTTTAAGACATTATTTATTAACCCCTATATGCAACTAGATGTGAGTGCAAGTAACCCTCAATTTGTTTACTGAGTTGGATAGCTTGAAGTTTATATGAGAGTTTTATGCAAAGTGGTAAAGACTTACGTACCTATCGGATGCTGGTAACTCCATCGGCAAAATAGGTCACACATACATATTTATTGAAAAATGTTATGTTGTTATGACACGGATCCGTCGTAATACATTCGGCAGACTTCATGTGATTAGGCAATGATATGCTACGGGAAATTCTAACGGTTCTTACTTTTGTTAAAATATCAGTTTAAAATACATAATATTTAAGAAAAATATTAAACGGAGTATTTTACAATTAACCTATTTAATATTAGCGATGTTACCCTATTCTGCCTACCTATTTGGTGAAAAGTAATACCTATCTATATACACATGCACAGACACGAATACTAAAAGAAAAGAAGATATACTTACATATATACAAAAAGAAAAAAAAGAAACAAACACAGAAAATCAAAAATAAGCATACGAAACTATTACAATAACAGCTGACTCAGACTGTTCACGTCCGAACATAACGGTTTTAATAAATTCACTTCTACAAAATGAGTTCTGACATGATTCTACGACGACTTCATGAAGCTGGCCTGAAAGGTTTTACCTTACAGGCCAGCAAATGGCTCCAAGTTTATTAGAGAATATCTAGTTGCCAGATTACAGATTGCTTGAGAGCACATCCAATGAAGATTGGTCTGATCTTTTCTGATGAGTGCAAAGGTAAGTTAAAAAGGTATCAATCAACAAGCGTGTTTTGAAGAAATGGTGCCAGTTGGTTTAGAATCAATAATGGTGTGAGCTGATACAGAGTCGAACGGAGTTAATGGTTATAGAAAACGAGCCTATGAAGGTTCTCAGATACGTAAAGGATATTTTAAATGAACATGCTGGCTCTTCCTTAGTGAATATGGCCGCAAATACTATTTTATGCGCGGCCCATGCTTATTAATTCTGTACTCTATATGTTACTTTAACAAGTCACTATTACCTCTATGAGTGCCAGCCAGCTCGCAGCCGTCACCTAAGCGAAACATTAGAAATATAAAACACTAGTAGTAAAGGCTACCGGCTAACGGCTTCGTCCGGGTAGCCTTTGTGTATCTAAAGGAAACTTATATATATAACGGAGCACGCTTAGTTTGATCGATTGTTTATGTTTACAAATAAATAAGAATAAGGGTAGTTGAAAATAATGTTG
>JWHW01025485.1:364252-401026 GCA_000931545.1 Papilio glaucus | reverse complement strand
ATTCCAAATATAAATAAATAAAATTGAATTACGGCAATTACATTTATTAGGTTTATTCAGTAACAATATTATTTTGTAATTTAGTAGATGGCGTATTTAGGAATGACAATAGTGTGTAGTGAGTTTCTTGTTAACTGATTAGAGGCAGGCGAGTGGTGTCATCTCGGAACGTTCCAATTACCGGGAGTTGAGGAGGGACGCGGCTCGGGAGCGGCGGGGAGGGGGAAGCCGGGGTGCGAATGATCCATTTCGAAAACTAATTTAGAGTTGGCAACTAAACAAAGAGCACTCCTCGCTGATAATAATTAACGCCTGTGGTAAAGTTCCACTAAGTCTGTCGGTTGAGCCCCACCATGGCACCGGCTAAAGTAATTTAAATGTATTTTTTCCGGTGTGTGAATAATTAAGTTCATTAAATTATAAGCTAAAGATAACTTTTTTAATTAGAAATCCGACTGTTGCGCTGTAATTGTGTTTCGTTCGAGTTTCCTTATTTAAGTTCTTATTTTTTTAATTAACTTTGTAGATTGATAAGTCGATAAAGTTGTGTTAATTAAGATATTGCAGATTTCGGTCATAAGAACCACTATTGTGTAATTATTTCCTTTTATATAATATGTGTCGACAGAGAATAAAAATACCTCTTAAAGAGTTGAAATAAGCAACGAAGTATGAGAGAGAAGTCTGGAAGCCAGGTATGGGCAAAAGTAGTGTAAGACACTCTTCCCTTAGATGGACTCATGTCCATGCTAAAAATGTTAAAGGATAAAGCGTAATCTGTGACGAAATCTTGCTATATTAGGCTTTTCATTTGGCAAATATGATACATAAAAAACATTAAATTGTTTGGTATATTTTTTGTTTAGATACGCGCATAACGAGAGAAAGAAGACGAGATGCAAGTGTGTACTAATTTCTTTTGACCAGTGGAATGACTACTCGTTCTCTACACGACTTGGATAAAAAACTACGTCGACCTTACAAGAACTGACTTCACATTGTTTACGCATTATTGCAACAAGCATTGTTTTTGTAACTGTGAAGTGAAGTAACTGTGAGTTTAACAGGAAAAATATGTAGATCAAAATTAATATTTGTGGTGAAAATAACGGAAAGAACTATCGATATTCGATGCAACTTTTTTCATTCCGGCGCACCCTGCATTTATTAAATCTCCAGTACAAGCTACTTTATGGTATAAAATATTCTTTAGTTATTTGTATACAGCAACGGCATTATTAAAACAGATATAAGATATCTGTCATTAATTTTTTTCACGTCACTCCTATTACCACTTAGAGAACAAGACTCACAATTTTTTTCAAGTGAAAATTTCTTTAACAGCGCTAGACGACATTTTGGTAGGGGGGAATCTTATAGGTTCGCGTGAACAACATGCTTAACATGCGTCGGAAACATGCTTATTTGAAACAGTTTCGACGAACTGTTTTTCATTTATTTTTCTTGTATTCAATTTTGAATTTTATTGTAACATATACAAGGGACTTCTTTTTGTTGATTATTTATTTATTTTTTAAATATTGTCGCGTCTTTCCACGTAATTTGAGTTTTCACTTGTTTTTTTTTCAAAGAACCCGTAGCGGAGCCGCTGCGTTGCAAGCAAGAGGAAGGCGATGGAAAAACGATTGGACCGTCTGACATCTCAATCATCACACAACACCTAGAATTATCACGAAATATTTCTGATACACTTCCCGGTATTACGGTCGCTTAGAGCAACACTAGCTGCTGTAACGTGGATCTATCTCATCATACAAACAATCATTGTGCTTAAAAAATAAAACTAGCGTAGCACAAAATCACTTTACTTGAAATCATACATTATTGCTGAGATGCCACGTCTCCCGTTTTAGGAGCGGAGAAGTAACAAATCAATATTTGGTTTGAGTGCTTTTTCGTGCAATGTAAAAGCTTTTATCTGGACAACGGCCGCGACAGAGCAAACACTCGGTCAATGAGACATTCACTCTGACATGACGCTCCTTTGCCCGAGTGCCCGAGACTCGGCGTCCATTGTTGATTAAATTAAGTTAGACTAAATGAAGCCCAAAGTTTTTAGATTTATTTAATTCAATATTGTGATAGACAGCGCTCTGTATAGCTGTTGGCGTTATATCAGCTAATCTCTGTAATCTTAAATTTCTTCCATGATATAAGGTTGTCGTTCTAAACTTATTTTGTGATTTCTTTGTACATTTGTCAAGATGAATCGGATTCGAACGGCTGGGACAAACAGCAGCGATTGTTTTGAATTGAACCCTGACTGTATAAACTTCTGAGCCACTCTACGCCGATAAGTCTCGAATACGTAAATTTATGATTACGTATTCTAACCGCTTGCCTACATTGGATCATTTTTTACGATATTTAAATCTCTGACATGTAAATTTATTTGCAAATTTAATAAAATATAAATATGTTTATTGATTAACATCCCAAAAATGGCATAATGCAGCAGGCTTTGTCATTGGCGTCAAACATTCTCTTGGCGATTTAAGTCTTGTTAACTGAACCATAGAGTATTTATTAACTTTCTACAAATCGGTAAGATAAAACTCAGTAGCCTGACTATATTGATGCATAATTTTAAACTTAATGCGTAAATATATTTTTCTTTTTGGAAATCGATCGCATAACTCGCGCCCAAGTACTCTTACCGCTTGCCTACGAAGTCATTTAACTCATCTCAAAGAAATTATGTAGATTAAAAGCGGATAAGAATTAAAAGCTGCTCAGAATAATTGGTTACTTAGTTTATCTGGACGTAGAATTTCTTATCAACACAGTTGTGCTAGAGGCCGGGACAGGCCGGGCCGTGCCGGGCGATACTTACGCTAAATCCTAATTAACTACTTGATTAGATGCGGAATAAGAAGCTCGTAATCTTAATTGGTATTTTTAATCAAAGTTCTTCGAACGCTCTATGTTTATTCTTGCGAGCACGAGACCATTAGGTTTGTTAATTTATAATCAACTGATTTAAATGTAAATTACGCAGAGCCGAGCTGTGTTACAAGTTATCTAATTTCATAGCGCCTTTTACACGCTTAATTAGGACGCATTTTTATCAAATGAATGATACGGCAATAAAAAGGTTATGAGCTACGCTCATGATTTCTCGCTGGGACGTAACGCCCTAGAAATGCTCTCATTAAACGAGGAATTAAGGTATTTCTTTATTAATACTGTGAAACACTAATTGCTTGGTGCCTTCGTTTAATCGTAACTCCCCCGGTAGATACTAGCCAGGGCTGTATTTTATGTAAATTGAATTATTTTTTTCTCACATTATTTTTAGGAAACGAAAGAATTGAAATCATCCGCAATATTACTTAATAAGCGATGTATGTATATTATGTCCCAATATTAAGACTTTTGAGTGTGTCATACTTTGATTTAGAATAATTTTATGTAGGCATACAGGAGAGGTGACTTGTTTGACCTTTGCCTGGCAGTAAATTATACTTTGATCTTGTAGCAAATACGTTTGCATTATTTACGAAGCTGTCAAGTTATTTTCCTATCGCCAAGAGCATTATCATTTATTTTATCCTAACAAGCTGTAAACCATTGAATTAACGAGTAGTACATGTTTAAATTATTGTTTCGAAAACAACAATGTTGTTACTTAATCGAGCCATCGGGTGGTCCCAGCAAATACAGTAAGTACAATTTTCCTAACTTGACCACTGATGATGACCACATTTTTCACTGTAATACAATGATCCAATTAAAATCAGTCTCGATGAGTGAGTTAATACTAATTAAATATCTTATATTTTACATTAAACCTTGTATTGTTAAATTGTGAGATGCCCTCGAACAACGATCGCAATTTCCTCGCGTTTACTAAGTTAATGTCCTGCGTTTTTACACAAAAAGAAAAAAGTAGAAAAAGAATTTGGTCCACAGAATGATACAAACTAAGATACCGTTTCACACATGAACATCTACAGAAACAGACACCATGCTTTCAATTTCTTCGTCCGACATCTTCCTCACACAAGCTTACGCTATAAAATCCAGCGCAAAACAAAGTTGAGTTTGTTCATACACAACAAAAAATATGAAATTTCATCAAAAAAGCTCCGAATCCGTTAATGTTTGACAAACCGTTCAAACTAGCTTCGTAAACGATCAAAATGGTTTGAGTCAAACCTAAATTTACGTGTTTGAATCAAAGCGTTTGATCGTCTCGGGGCCCCTTTATGTATATGTCGGGGTCTAGATGCGAAAAGGGGAGTCTTGTACTGGTAGTCCTGTCGAGCAGGCTAATATTCTTCCCTAGACTACAGCTACGTGGGCGTCACGTGGGATACGAGCATCAACGAAATATTTTTAAACCACTATGAAATTACACTTTTACAAGTACTCTGTACAACGAGTCTTTAGACGAGAGAGAGAGTTTTTAGACGAGTCGTTCGCCAAGAGGTTTAGCAGAGGTTCCGATCCGCTAACAAAGTACTAACCTTTTGACTCTTTCCATGCATGGCCTTATAACCCGTCCAACATTATCAAACGAAGTCAAACTGATGTCCGTGCTATGACATCCTCCACATTTCATGCCATTGACATCCTCTTCACTTCGCGCTATTGACATTCTCTACACTTCGTACTATTGACATCTCCAATTTATATACAACTTTTTTTAATTGATCTATCTATAGAAGATATTGGGACAATTTTAGTTTAAAAAGGTGCTTTAGCCCAAGCTATAAATTTGTAATTAAGTATATTTCGAAAATTGATTAGAGATTTACTATATTAATCCGCATCGACATGAAAGATGTGATGTGTTTAAATTAGACATGGAAAACTGTATTCCATAATCCTTAAATATTTTAAATGAAATACGTAAATGTTATGTGAGTACATATACATGTATTACTAAACTCCTAATGAGTCATGTTTTAGCTTGGCAGTTGTATTGCAATATTGAAATAGCATTAGTACTGCGCAAATATACACGTACTTTATGGAGTAGTTAATCTCCCGCGAGAGCACTGGCGTGGTACGAACTAAACGCAACACAAAGGTCCAACTGAGATTTGTAGAGCTCGTCATTAACAAAGGCAGTTTAATTGGCGACCTGAATGCGGCCCTGGCAGGCAATTATAGAACCTATTACTTATTAACTTTCAACCGCCCTTAATGGTTTCCGTATTACAACTTAAGCTGAAACGCTTCGGAAATATGCAACGTACACGTTCACAGTAGGTTAAGGTAATTAAATTATTTACCTTCTCGGCTCTGACATTTAATTATGTACAGAATATGTAAAGTCGTTTAATACGCGGCTATAAATATCAAGCGAATTTTGTATGATTCACGGTATAATTAGTTTGCATAAGAAATGCTTTTAGCTTATAACATTTTTTTCTTTCATCATTATCTAAAAAGAAGACTTTAGCAGCTGTTACATGTTATGTGCTGATAGAAGGGATTTTAACAATTTTGATTGTTGCGAATGATATTGTCAGTTTATTTCGATTTGCAACTCCCTTGGGCTCACGCTTAGATATCGCAAAAAAAAATTAATAATTTTATCACTTGGTATTTTTTGTACATAAATAAAAAGACTTCTGAAAATCTGTCCAGTGGCGTCGCCTACGTAATTTCTAATGGAATAAAAAAGATTACAAAGCTAGGTAGTAGCTAGCTATCTATGCGTAAGCGCACCATAAATCGTTTCGTTATTCTTAACCACTGACACCAGTGCTGATTGGAGCGCAGTTGGCTTGGACAAGGAAAATAATGATTTATACACCGAAAATTTGTGTTATAAGAGTGATTGGCAAGATTTAGGTGTAAGCAATTTACATTATTAACTGTACTTCGAACCAATGGGCGCGCTCGACAGGGCGACACGACGTAACATAATAAAGGTATTCATACTTAAAGATAAGTTTTTGCCGTGTAGTCGTCAGAAATGATCGACTTAACAAAAGGTGAGCTGTTTTTTAACACTCGTACCATAAAAAAGATTCCTGACACTTTTTCTAGGTTAATTACTATACCTGAAATTCAAGTTCAAATTAAGTTACTCTTGTGTTCATAATAGACATTCAATTGTACAATACCTACATACAGAACACATGTAATTAATACCTTTTCAATTTAGAAATTTTCATTTTCAAAAACATATTGATAGATCTTTTAAGTACCAATTTTTAAAATCGTCTTAAACTAGAAGTTAAATGAAAGTATTAGACGAGTTAAGACAGATTAGATATAAAATAAAAAATAAACAACAATGCGTTTGGTAGTGTCGGCCGCGAGGGGGCGCGGGCGGGCGCGTGCACGACAGTTACACAAGTTCATGTTGCAGCTCAGTAAGTGGCTACAATAAAGCTCTCGCTACATTAAGCTTCTGCTAGAGCGCCGTTTGCCAGATAACGAGACCCGTAGCGGCCGCCGCTGCCGCACACATAATTTATACCGTCCGAGCTCGTTAAAAACTTATAAAGACGCGCATTGTTAGCGGGGCCAATATTCGCGTTTATCCGAGGATATACGACCGGTCTAACGACTCCTTGCTAGTTTCGTGTGAACCATTGCGCGAACGATGCTGCAGCCGTGAAACTGATACTAAGTAGTCGCCGGCGCCGTCTTCTTTTTATTGCTCGTGTCTATGTGCCTCCGATGTGCTATTCAATAAGTACAACCATGAAACTGTAACGGGCTGGTTATTTATGCGTCGTTTTTAGCACCTAATAGCTCAACGGTTAAAATATCTATGTCGTCACAGATCTTGAGATCAATTCCTTGCCGACACAAAACATTTGCGTGATGATAATAAAATTAATCGAATTTCTAATGACGAAAGTAAACTGAAAATAATTTTCCACGATTCTAGAGATAAACCCTCATCATGTGATGTTTTATGATAAATGGGTAATGGTTTATTGCAATAGTTTTGTATAATATTGATGGTTTCATAAGATGGTGATAATTATAAAATCTATACATGTAATAAAATGTAACTGATCGCTGTCTGTACATGGAAGATATTTGAGAAAAACTATTACTGGGGGCAGTCATAAACGCAATAAGACCCAAAACAATGATTATTAGAAATTTTGTCTGTTTGTCTGTGCGTTTGTTACCGTTAATCTCAAAAACGGCTTAACTGATTTGGGTGCGGTTTTCACTAATCTATTGTGGTAAGCTTCACTTAACATTTAGTGTTTGTTTTATCTCAATCGATTTATCAATAAAAAAGTATTATCAATTTAAAGAACCATGTCAAACATTCGTTGGATAAAAATGCTATAAAATAGAGTACAATTAAGTAGCGGGCACAGCTAGTATACAATAATTCTTAAACTTGACCGATGTGAAAACGTAACGTACATTACAATTATATTGACGCGTAAACTTATTACCTATAAATTTCTATTTAATTAAAAAGAAAGTTGATATTATCACGATATACATATACATATGATAGCAGCACACACGCGAAAAGTAGGGGTAATGGAAAATCCGTGTGGTGATTCAATCTGCCGCGAAGCTTTTAGGCCGACCAGTGAGTGCTTCGTTTTACACTTAGTTTATATGCGAGCAATTACTGACTCGCGCTATATGCGCCAATTTAGACTTTCATAGAATGCATTTGGCGAATGCATTTTCTATTCCGGTGTGCGTCATTTGAATACTACCTATTTTGAGTTTTTAATAATAACATTGACAGATGCTCAGTCTTAAAATAGTTTCATAAGTTTGGCCATTAGCAGTAATTAAATTAAATTATATTATATTGATACGAAATTACACAAGAAAATACGATTACTTTTTAATTCTAAACCTACTAAGCGCCAATAACCTAATGGTTAAGGGTACGGACTGAGAAATATACACAACATGGTCGTGGGTTCATATCCGCCATTTGACTATCGTTTCGTGAACCATTTCCAACCAAGTTTAAGCTTGATTGGATATGGTAAATTATTTCTATCTTCTACTAATATTTTAAATACATGACCGAAGAGGGTTGGTTGGCGCCGGGCGGCTGGCCATAAAGAAAACTATAGCCAAAACCACGGACTACGGTACTGTACCCATCCCACATAAAAAAGTGGGTAAAACTGCAGGGACGAGAAAAATTCATAACCTGTTATTAAATTACATACTGACAATAAACGGAAAATAATATTGTAAAAATAAATATAAATAAAAATTGTTTAAACAGAGAGATTGAAATTAATTTATATTTACGGCTTTAGACAGTACTGAAAGAAATTAATAAAATATTCGTTGGAAGATTCCAATAAAGAGCGCATCGGGTCAGAGCGGAGCTAACAATGTCTTAACTAATTCTGTCGAAGGCCGGGTGAGCCCCGGCTCAGTCAGTCGGGGCCCGGGTCGCGTGGGCTTCGCTAAACACAAATCAACACCGATTCTCCATTTGTTAGACACGGGAATGTAATTATGGCCGGAACACTTGGCGGGGGCCCGGCCTGCAACCGCTCCCCACGTCATTGAAGCTTTTAGTTCGCACTCCTACAACGATCTTCACTTCGGTCTCATGATGGAAACCTTTAGGAAACTTTAAAAATATCGATTTGTCATTACTATGCTTGCCACAGTATATTATCTTGTTATGATACGACTGCATATTTAGTTTAGAAACTGGTATTCGTTTTGTCCATCGGAGCGTTCACAATGTGACGTAATGTCTGTGAAGAAACTTTGTCCAGCTATGCCTTGAAAAGTACACTAATACAGCATACGTTACAGTTTTACTGGGTATTGAGTAGGCCGAACGCCAAGTTCATCCATCAGCCCCAATTAATGTTGTTCACAGGCTTAGTCGGAAATCATAGTGTAAGCAGCTTGGTTCCGAAATCGGCCTTATAAAGAATCTATACTGATATTAAAAACAGAAAAAGAGAAAAAAAATGTTTGTTGTTGAGGGGAAATCTCTCTATTAAAAGTCGACATTATCCAGAATCCTCATAGGTTTTTATTATTATATTTGTGTAATACTTTGATTCTGTAACGCTGTTACAATGTTATAAAATAGTTATATATTCAGGACACAGGATTGTTGCGCATCTTTAGACCCTTATCCATCCTTCCTATCAGCAAATCGTCCACTGCTGGACGTAGGCCTCTCCCATTGATCGCTACAAATATCGTCAATTGCCGCCCTCATTCCGTTGATTCCCGAAATTTGGACCAGATCGTCGGTCCATCTTATGGAAGGTATACCTACGCTGCGTCGACCTGTACGTGGCCACTCACCAAATCACTCATACTCATGCGATCACACGAGAGACTCCGAGCATTCCCTTTGAGTGACCTTGAGTCGTCTAATGGTGTTCGCAGATCCCTATATTAGTCGTCTTCTACAACATTCCGTCTAGTCCCGGTAGTTGTGCAATACACAAAAATCCGTACACCATGAGACAAACGTATATTATTACTCCGCATTTGCTGTTTCAATATTCCTATTTATTATTTAAAAAAATACATCTTATTTTAACTTCTCATTAAGTTTCCGGTCATTTCTTAATTTTAAAGCGATTACTTTAAATTTCTCAAAACTGTCGAGCGATAATTTTTTGATCGGGTCTCATTGCCATTTAAATTTTAAAGGAAATTATTAACAACAGGTTCTACTGCCACTTTTTAAATCAGAAATGTGTAATCGAGTTTTAAAATTAACTCATTTTCTTTTTTCCCCACATATGTAAATGTAAACAGGTCACGCATTTAAATTGGCCACAAGTAGATTGCGTATTTATTGCTACACTCGATTATTTTTTAATTATAATTAAGTTTATTTCAATATGGCAAGAATTTAGTGGGATTGCAATGTCACATAACGACATTTTATGGTGGCTTAATTAAATGGATTTACGTGTAAGCAGAAGTGATTAAGGCTATAATAAAACGTGTGGGTATAGCGTGCGCGGTAGCGGTAGCGGTCCGGTGCCGTGACACGAGTTAAACTAAATTAATAAACTTGCAGCAGTCTCGGGCTTTATTAAAAAACACTCATTAAAGCCGAGGAAAAGTAGGTAAAGTCGCCGGCGGGGACAGAGCCGCTAATTGCACAGCCTTTATTGCTTAAATAAAGTTTTAGTGGGGGAACACAAGTTTTAATTAAAAATGTGAGAATAGTTTTTAATAAAGGACGGGCTCTGTGCGCGTATATTGCGAAACTTTAAGCGATACGCTTAGCTTGCAGGAAGTCCGCCCTGTTCGGACTCGTGGCAGCTTACACCCTGTAATAGTGTTTATATTGTACGACTGTTTGTTTCCTCTTTCTATTTTATTCGATAAGGGAATTATTGATGTTGATACAATAGTCGTATTAAGGAGTAGATAGATGTTTCTGCATAAATGGGTCGATGGCCAAGAGGCTAGATGTGTCTGTCTTTCAGATCAAATTATCGTTGATTAGATCGCTCAGACAACAAAGTCCCTTTTATCTGTCTTTTTTATCATTGAGGAGAGGTATTTTGTATATAAAACTGGGCGACGTATTGACTTACCAATATGGGTTTCTCAACGAGGCTTAATTCCAACTTTAAAAATGACAGAAGATTACTATTGGTCAATGTATATCGATTGCTTAATATTTTAAGTACATAACGTAAATAATATAGTTTTTAATGATACAACACCTTTCGTGGGTGACAAATGGCGCGGGTAACGGGAGAAACTAATAATGCTCGTGATTTACGCCCACCCTTGTTATTACGAGTCATGTGAAATGTAATTTCGACATGCGTGTAGTTGGGCACGCACACACGCGACGTCGGTGTGTGCAATACGTTTAATAAAGGAGGGACGCGGAGTAAATCCTTCAATTTCGCCGGCACACAGCGGCGTATTCTCGTTAACCGTGGCAATAAGTTAAACGGGCCCGCTGCCCGCTACCCGCGCTCCCGAGTCCGCGCGAGCTCCAGGAAATTAAAAAAGGTCTTGAGTCGGTAAGGCGAAACGACCGACTCACTCGCTCGCCGCACTCGAATCACTTTCTCACTTCAATAGATACGTAGGCCTGAACATGCATTGTTTTTGGGTGTTAGCGTAAGGCGGTTAGACTGTATATTTCATAGCTCCACCAAAAGAGAGTTGNCTCGATTTAGAAAACCGCTAATTATCGCGCTTGTCCTTCAAAAGGAAACGCCATTAGGGTTCCATTAATGGGGTTTTAGCAACAATGTAGGGTTGTCAACAATGCGCGGCCATGCGGCAAATGGATTCGGTGCGAACTGTACCAACTACGCTTTCTATGCTATCTTCAAATAAATGATGATCAGTGATTTTCACGACGTATACGATATATATTTCAGATAAGCTATCAAAATTTATAGGCCTGATAAAGCAGATTTAGAATTTGATTAAAATGATACCATGAATAAAATACATCTAGTTTACTTTACCTAATTACATAATATATGTGTAGTCCAGCTATTACAATAAAATTATAAGGACGGGAAAATTTAGTAAATTATTGTTTTATATATAACATTACGTTTGTTTTAAGGAACTATTTTAGTCAATAAGTTGTGTAATGTTTGAATAATTACTCCTTATGTATGCGAACTTTTCACATGTTTAAGAATACAAGTGTTCAATATCAATCCATAAAATCAATACAAAGATTTTACAATAAAACGTAACGTTTATTCATTAGTTTTAAGGGTTATTGTGTTTTTCCAGTTGTAGAAAAAGCGAATATCCCTTTCATTGTGGTTTTAACAACTCAAATGTGACGAAAGTAACTATACTGCCATTGAAAATCGCAAAGCAGAAACTCATCGGTACAAGCTGGCTAAGAATCGCGAACCTGCGAACATTTTAGAATATTTAAATTAGGAGATAAAAAATTATAAGCTTTACATGTCTTTAATTTAAATTTGAAATAAGAGTTTTTGTTTCCGCAATAAAGCAACGATAGCATTAAGTCGGCAGTAAAGTAGGTGGTCGATTTTAATCGAAGTTCGTTCATTCCGAACTTTGGTCGGCAGGCTCGCAGCGTAGCAATAGCGGCCGGCCGTAATATCAGCAGAACAAAGAATACATACGTTCCCTTGCACGCCGCCTGCACTCCTAATTAGATGTTCGATGAAAGTGTAATCAGACGTTGGCCTCGGTCGGATCCGGCGCGTAATTAAACGGAGCAGGCGAAGAGTGATTTATTAATAGAAAAGCTCCAGCCGTAATGAAATAGTGAGCGGACAATGGTGCCGGGGGCCGAGGGGCGGGCGCTGCAAATTAAATTCTCGACGTCGGTGCATGATCATCGCATCGCGCGCCTCGCGATTCTTTCCTAATCCGTTGACCGCTCGCTCCACGATTCAAAAACTAGTAGTGGTTTGCACCGTATACAGAGAACTGCGACGGTCCAAACGAACGGTCCGCTCCCAGCGGGGAATCCGCATGGAGGAATATAAATTTGTCGGCGAGGGAATGTAAAGAAGATTGGTTTCTGAAAGGGGTGCGGAGGAAAGGGGCAGAATTGAATTTAGGCCGGAATCCACTACCGGGAAAGAGTTTGTGATATTTCTTACCTCCGTAGTGCGACGTGACACAAAGTCGATCACGTTTATTATCGATTCTCATATAATTCTGATTGATTCGATTAAGCTATTCGCTGAAGCGCAACCAATTTGAAGATTGAACTTTTTCTAGTACTGCGCGAGTACTTTTCCAATTAGAGCATTAGTGTTCCGAGCCCATCATTATATTAAAGTGTTGTTCTATTCCACCCCGTGTTCCGGCGCCCGCCCTCGGCTCCTTGCGCCGCGGCTGCACTCGTCAGTCGTCGGCTCATTCCGTCGCGAGCTTCCAGTTAGTGTGCACGCGTTCATGCTGTCTCTTGGATACGCAAACTTTACTCGATTTAAAAATCTTATCGTAGATTGTAACGTTTTGTCTTATAAAACCTTTCACAAGACTTTCCCAAAATTTCTACGGGATTATAGACATATTTTCCGTTTTATTCATTCAATAAACATCAACATTGTTGTCTGTTGTTATTTGGAAACGATTAGAGCCATAAATCCTGCTGAAAGTGACAATTGAAGTGGACAAGGAAATTTAGTTCTGTGCCCATTAAAAACATTTCTGTGTGTAAGTGTAAAAGACAAAGTTGTCTAAAAGATTTATCTCTTTCTACTGTGTTTGTCTTGGACGTCAAGGACTTTTCCTATTAGTGGTAAGTTTATTAATATTTTAATATGTAATAAAATCATATTTAACAATTAACCGATTCATATTAATTCATTACAATTGTTATTTATGAAAGTATATTAAAATTGGTGTTGCTGTTTTAATTCTTCTTAAAAATTTCTATTGATTTTTTCTGTATAGAGAGTTGAAAAAATAAGTCATAAAATTATTCATTATAATTAATTTATAAAATCACAAAAACATTTAAAAATATTTCTTATAAACATTTATTTACGAATATTATTAAAAACAAGTAATAAAATACAAAATCATAGACAGTAAAATTACTGGCAGGTATATATCAGTTTTTTTAGACTACTACAGAGTTGTGTAGCCTGTAGTGTTTTCGGCATCGTATGCGGCCACACGACTCCGCATAATGACGTACCGCGCTCGCTTGTTATTTTAATTATTGTGTCTTAATTAAAGGGGTCTTGAAGGCGTCCGTCTACGGCTCGCAAATTTATCGATAATTATGTACTTTGTCATCACTAACAACGTTGCGACGCCAAACTTAAAGTAACCCAAAACATTATTATAGAAAACTTATATGTATACGTTTTGGTACATTTTAACGAGTTTAAAGCGGATATTAATGTTGTATCGCTGTTTTAGACATTGTATTTACTTAGTATTGTTAAAACCTTTTGATAAATTGTATTGATTAGTATTTGATTTTATGCCATCGTAATAATGATTTCAAGGAATTATGCAATTCTAAATTAAATATTTATTGTTTAAAAATATAACATTAAATATAACATCACAGTCGTAATAGTCATGAAAATTACATTTTATTTTCTAAAATATGTAATGTGCTATTTGGGATTCGATCTCGGGTCTACAAATTTAGAGGGAGACTACTTAACCTACTACGTGGAATACACTGACCTTAAAAATAAAACCAAATATTAATTAATGTATGATATTAATATCATTAAAAGTTTAACAAATATTATGAATAAGTAAATATTGTAATTAACTATTACAGTCACGATTAATACGTTATGAGGTCATTGTTCCCTTTTAAATACCATCACGCGGCCGCTAACTTTATTTAATATGGCACGTAATTAAGCAATCGAAGATAAGCACTTTTAATTAAAACCGTACTGGGATTTTCTTATCGAACCAAAGTAAAAACAAAATAATAACTGACTGGCGATATCTTGTAATACGTCAGAAATTTTTTTATAAAAAAAAACATCTTTATAATTAAGCTGTGATGTAACAATATTATTAATAACTTTAATTATAAGGTAGTACGAAAAAACACAAAGCAACAAAAATGTAGATAAATATTCATGATATACATATTTATCATAATATACAACGATATTCTTGCATCGGATTAAAGCTTTGCAAATTAAATGGAAGTAATTACTTTGTTTTTAATAAGCATTACGATGGCCTTGTTTATTTAATATGAAAAAAGTCTCTTTCGGACATTAGAGGGTACATTTTTTATAGAAGAAGGTGGCAAACGAGGAAGCTGTTCACCTAATAATAATTGACCGTGACCCATATTAATCTGCCACAAGCTAATCCTCATCTCCTTCCCATCGTTTTCTCATAAGAAAATGGTTGGAAAGACGAGAACTAGGCCTCCAGTACGTTACTGAGCAGACGAAACGCAGACATATTTCTACTTCACGATTGTCTTGTGTGAGGTCGTGGTATTTCACCAATTGATTCGGCCTATTTAGATTGGTAGCTCAGTCTCTACGACGAAAAGGGGACGCAGTTTTTTTTTTGCAAAATGAAGTCCACTAGTCACACACAAATAACAACTAATACTGATAAAAACACAAGTAACATATTTGAAAACGTCAAATAAACGGTAAGTGACAGAGGTGTAGTGCGTATATTGCAAACCAGGCCCAGGCTGCTCGCATCTCTGGGCGGTAGCATCCCAATACTAGCTTCTCCCATTTGACCGGAGAGCGACTCGAATCGTCAACGACCGAAATCTTTCCGATCGGCTTGTTACTCTGACCTTGCGGAGGGACGTCAGTTCCCGCTGGATTTTTATCGTATATACCATGGGGAGTGTTCCAAAGAGCTGTTTGGAACGATTCCTGCTGCCGAGTTTCGTCATCGGACGACTGGCATTCCTCAACAGTGCGGTTCTCGCGAAATTTCCTGCCACATCAGCCGCGTTGTAGAACGGAATGTCCTCGGTGGTATTTCCAAACCATTACGACTTAGGGCCCCTCAAGAAGCGAGCCTATATCTTTCTCAAAGGCCGGCAACGCATTTGCATTTCCTCTGGTGTTGCAGGTGTCCATGGGCGTTGTTGACCACCTCAGTGTTCCCGCCGCTCGTTTGCCCCCTCTTATAAAGACACATTTGTAATCTAAAAAACATTACGTAGTCGTCGACAGTATTGTATACTTACTCCGCTAGCACAGCGACCCAAAATGGCTCTTTCCTACATAAGAGAGCGCCAACGCCGCCAGTCTCTCACCATCTCCTAGTTAACTGCTTGGAGCTCTGGTAGAATCTGTTCCTCGGCTTCTTTCCACTGACATCCGGCAGGCCGACAGGTCGGCGGCCAATCCGGGTTCTGAGATACGCTCATTTGATCTTACGGTCCTTTCTCATCCTTAGGTCCGTCCAACGAAGTTTGGGCTTTGACTTCTCCTATGACATTCAGTTCCAGTATAGCTTGATTCGGTTAATTTACTTACATGATTTGAAACATTGAAATTTATTTACTTACACTATTTCATTCAGTCTTGTACGTGATTTGAGAGATCACTGCCGTCCAAGAACATCGTTAATATCAGAGAAGTTTATTTAGCACGCTTTTAAGAAGGATATAGGTCTATTCTTTTGGGTCGTAACAATTTAGTTTTTACAAGTTTGACCTTAATGTGAATGTAGGTAGCTCCAATTTACGAAATTATTGCGTGTAACTAAATTAGAAAGAAATAATGCACTAAAACGAGTTTACACTTAATTGTTAAATCATAATATCATGTTAGCATCATATTTGTTAGTTCTAAATTCAACCTTGGCTCTGTTTTTATACGTGCCATATTCGCGGAGCAAACTAATTAACGTTTCACAATTAAGGTATGAGAACAGGCTTCGCATTGTCTCTCCCAATTATAATTGATTCTATTAACTAAGCTTCGCCCATAATTGAAAGTAGACAGTGTCTGTACAAGGGAGGGTAAGGTAATTACAAGATCCAATTTAGAATTGCCAACTCTACACTTCGCTGTTAGTTTCAAACAAAAGCTTAATTAATTAAGTCGGGAACAATTAAGTTCACTGCCGTAATATTCTCAGCGATTACGTTGAATTCGATGGATTTTGTAGACGTCGGTAATTACCGTCGGGCCTCGAATCAGATTGTATCCGAAGCTAATACGACACACATTCATTAATTAAAACGGTGAACTCAAACATTTCAGCTAATTGGCAAATCTTGTAATTAATTTAATTACCGAAAGAGCGCGCGCGGTTTATTGATCAATAAAGATACTATTAGTATTTGAAGGTAGTACTATTTAATTTGGTAGTAATGTATCAAATAAAATGCTTCTGAAGGATATTTTCTAATCGTTAATTATTTTACATAATACGAATCATACTGGCGATAGCATTGTGCAGTCCAAATCGCTTAATTCACTATCCAACGGTTGACTGTTATTGAATGCTTGGTATTAAATTCACTATTGTAAGTGTTACGGTAAGGTACAATAAATTAATTCTAATAATGAAGAGGATAGATTGATCTGTTGGTTCGGCATTTGGCAACTACAATCATTATCGTCGTAGCCGTGTTTATAGCTGACATCATTGTGTTAAGACATAGCATAGGGAATAAATTATGTAATCATGAAATATTTCTAAATCAACCTATCCAACTCTTACACTTTAGGTGTCCCATGCTGAGTATACTAATTGAATTGAAGAAACAAATGAAAGTTTACTTGATAGTCCAGCCGCTATTGACACTGGATTGATCGTGATCGCATTGTGTCCCAATTGGTCCCCCGACGCTACGGAATTTAAAAACTTTTTGCAGGATAATTTTACGAATACTGTAAAGAGAAAAGATTTAATTGTTTGTTTGATCCGGAGAAACTTGAAAAGTATTGAACCGATTTTGAAAATTGTCTAACGTTTCCCCGATAGCTGTGGATACATTTGCATTTGCCATAGCTCCAAGTGATTGCACGAATGTTGCACCGATAACTGTTTTCGCGAAAACAAAGGTCAGCTCTGTGCACGAAGCACGAATTCTGCTCTGCTAAAAGGAGGCCTTTATCGCGCGGTCGACATTTGGTCGCATTAGATGGTGATAGCGGTCCGCGGCGCGTTTCGAAGCTTTCAATTTGAATGTATAGGCTGCAATAAATCAGTGTTGTCGGTGGTGAGTTGGGGAAGGCTTGGGCGGCTCGAGCAGGCGCGGGCTTCGTAACGAGACACATTTCCGGGCATATCCTCCCAATTAGCGCGGGCAGCGGGCGCGCAGCCGGGGAGCGCCGGACACCTCAGCTCGTTACGCTCCCGCCTCGTTACGAGAATTGTTTGTTCGAGTATGTAAAAATGTGTTTATTTGCACGTACGCCCCGGGTTAAAAAATATATGAAAAGACCCTTTTAAGACTTTTAATGATTTCCCCGGCAAAGGGAAATTGGGTTAGTTATTTTCCCCGGGGTTGCCCCTCGTTAAGTTTTAATGGGGTAGCTAGCTACGACGTAATCAAACGTGCTTATTTAAGTTAACGACGCTTACAAGTCCGCGCGGCCCGTTGTCAATACGAGTTGTTTGAATGAGGATCGTTTGCGCCTGACCGCTCGATTCTCAAGACTGGAGCGGGACACGGCGATCGCGTAGGGAACGTTTTTTCCAGCGAGTGCCTTATAAGAAATATGTTAATCTATGTCAAGTAAGAAGAAAGATTTCCGGTACATAGTCTTTTTATAGGCAGAACGCCTAATTAATCTGCAGTAAAATGTCGACGTTGCTAGTTTTTGCCAGGAACTCGGCTCATTAGACCGACGAGGCATGTTGATTACATTCTACAGCGCTTATTAGCGCAAACTCTCATTAGGGGCCACTATTGTTGTAATTAAACAACAAGTAACATTGATTCAGATAACTATGTATGCGTTATAGAAAATTCGCCTCTGTTCCGTAGTGATAGCGGCGAGGATTTCTTGCTGTGGAGGGGGCAATAAATTTGCGTGAATTTAATTAACAACTCAATAGTTACAGAGAACGAACGGGTGGAGGAAGGTGTTCTCGCATCATCTGTCATGAGTCCATTGTTATACTCGGCAGTGTAAAAAATGGAGGTTTATTTAGAAGTGGCTTACACAATAGCGTTTAGGTGGGATCCGGTGGCGATAGTACATCGTCTGTAGCGAGCGCAAGTTTAATTGGACACCGGGGGCCGCTGTGCGAGGCGCGGGCGGGGGACGGGGACAGGCGCACTCCACCCTCCTAACACTTCTAATTGGCTATGATACACTAACAGGAGAGCTTTTCTCTAAAATGTTTACTCATCGCCATTACGTATAATAGGGTCCGGCTCCTCGACTACACCTGCTCCTATCTAAATCCCTTAAACGTAATTGTTACTTTTAAGGGATTTAGAGAAACGTAAAAAAACAAAATGGTCGATTTACAAAAAAGTTTATAGGGCTAACCTAACTAACATCTTAAACCATCATTAGATCTTGCTGCTGCTGACCTAAGCTGCTATGGATATATATTAATACTTACTACGTTTAATGTCAAAATTAATTTAGGTATTATTTATCTTCTACATTCATAGATGTAAGAATTCTCTCTCATTTTGACAGCTGTTAACGCGATATCATTAGAATTAACCACTGAGCCGGAAACTAGATTACACTGTTATCACAAAAAATCGGTCCAAATATTTTATGACGATTGGTAGTTTAAATTATTTTTAATTCTCATCTGAAGGTTTTTGTTTTAATGTTATGTCAATTACGCAGTCTTTTTATTTTAGGCGACTAGAGATAATTAGATAGGTATACAGAGATATTTCAGGAATGGATAATATTTTACGATTACCACTTTTTAGTAATAATTTTTATTGAACAGAAAATTAATTGTTCCCTTTGGAATAAAATTTGCAATAAAAAATATGTTTTTTCAATTGTTATTGCTGGTCCGCAAAGCACGCGCGCGGAGCGTGACCACGGGACAGATATTTTGTATGTAAGCAGTAGGTTAATCACGTCTTAAGATAACAGTCAATTATTAATCGGCACTTTGCATTTATTATGGCCGTATATATTTAAAGAGAAAAACAAAACGATAATCGGGTAGCTTATTAGTATTATGCTATTATGTTAATACTTAGAAGTGATTCATATTTATCGAATTAATTAATTAATTGTTTGCAATTAATTAGTAGAATTGTCAACATCAAAGTTTAGAAATATAATTTGCCTTTATATTAAGAAGAGAATAAGTCGAAAATGATGAAAAGTTAGATATCCAATATCCTAATTTTTTTTTCATTAGATTTCGACCTACAACTATTATTGTAAACCACTAAAACTCATTCGTTTAGTGCAAAAGGTTTAAGAGTTATCTTAGTAATATCACGTACAATTACCGCCGATCGTTTTGGATAGAAATTGTGGTAAAATGTACCCAGTACCAAGAAGGTTGCGGTCTTACTTAACCGCCACAATGCGAAATGATAGTTCATCAGTTTCATCAGAGGCATTGTCGCAGTAGAAACGCGATTGCGGCGTGTGATGACGACATATGGTTAACGCATCTTGCTGCATTAATTGCTTTACAATGACGTCATTGTAATAAATCCTAAATTTTAGATTACGTATCGCACAACTGATAGTAATTAATGCTAAATGGAAATGTTTACAAGGTATTATAAGGAAGATTTATTTTGATAAGTCATACTTAGTCACGCGATAACCGAGTGGCCGATTGAGCACTGCAATCTAAAAGTAGATAAAATATCATAGTCTGAAGCTTAACTACTGTTGCGGAATCTGACTCATTACATGTTATGCTGGATGTCTTTAGCCATGTATGTTGGAAACCGCAAAAGGTTTTATAAGCAGAAGGACTCTACTGGATCTCCTTTGCAGTTGTCTTGTTATGGTAACCTAGAAAGAGCGGGTGTGGACCTTTTACCAGACGGTAACACCACAAAGGGTAGGAACATAAAGTCTCTGTTTGTTAAAGAAGAGATATACCAAAGAAGTATGTTCGCGTTTAAGGCCACTTTTAAGTTGCAATGACGGTGTAATTGTGGATATGTGGATGGATATAATTTAAGACTTGATGCGCTTTTGTTTTTTTTCTATTGTTTTTATAAGATAAGGAACAAGTAAACAGGGGGTTGCTTAATGTAAAGTGATCAACGATGCCAGGCAGAATGAACCAGAGGGTTGATCAGGTTACGGTCTCTGTCAAAATCAATAAAGAACGTAAGCGTTTAAATTCCCAGAGAGAGAGAGAGAAGACGGCTAGCGAGCGTTTTCTTGATGTATGTGACTATCAGCCCCGGGGCGCGATTGCTGTCTCTGTCAATCCCAAAAGGGTTAAAGAACGCGAGAGCTTACTTTTTTATTAGAGTAGATGTGTACGGAAGTGTTTACATGGAATGTTCAAGATAGTTGGCGAACGTTTTCCCGACGTACGCGGGTCATCAGTCCCGGGCCGTGGCGCTGTCTGCTCGCTGCACCGCCGCCGCGCCGCCGGATATGAGCGGCTATTTAATTTCCGCGCTTTCAATGATCGTGTCGCCTCACTCGTGTTTACTTATCAATTCTGTTGTAAACAAAAGCTTTTATGTAACCTACAAGGGTTAAAGGTAAGTTTTTAAAAACAATCATTTGTGTAACGTGTAAGGGATTAGATTCCTCCGTTCCTTTTTATGGGCGAGCGAGGCCGCAAACTGCCTAATATTATATAGGATTAGGGATTGCCTTTAAAGTGGCATAGTCGAAAGAGACACGAATGCACTACCAAAATTTTTGTAAGAAGGAAAAACTATTCTAATATTTCAAAATTATGGGTGGTTACATCGGACCACTCCATTAAGATCATACGAATATGGTCTTAAGATTTTTGCTTTATATAATAGTTACTCAAAGTTAGATAATAGACATAAAATAAAAGTGGTCTTGACATTTGGCAATTCACTTTGATATTGATTGATCGATTGAATAGATTTTACAAAGATTTAAGAATATCCCAAAAGAGTTATACAATCATGGTTAACGTTCCATGATACGCTAGCAATGAAGAGAATTGAGTTAGCTACAACAATGGCGGTGATTACGATATTATTACTCGATTATATTTTGTGTGAGGGTATATAAATGATAATTAAATTATTGATCAGTGCTTGGTTATTTAAAGATTTGTTTTACAAACGAGGACAAAAAGTTATTAAAAATAAAATACATTTCTTGTTCATAAATAGGATTAACGAGTTGGAAAGCACAGATACTCTTTGAATAATATAGAGCTATATCTTCGTTTAATGAATACGACATTCACTGATAAGCATTAAAGCGAGTCAAGCAACAGTCCTCCTCGCCGCACCGTGACATCGTGAGTCAAACGTTTGAACGCGATCCGAGAGCTGTAATTAGAGCTGAGTAAATACGCTCTTTGAATTGGCGCTTTTCATGTCTTCTCAGTTAGCCAATTATATGCACTCTCTGTACATTCCGGCTTGCTCGTAATTGTTTCGAGCGTATTGTTCTCATTGTCGAGTCTTTCTTGTCGTGTGAAACGTATGTCTGAATTAGAAACCTGAGAAGTTTACTGTAGATGAAGGATAAAAAAATGAATTCCTAAACTACTCATTTTGCAAGTTACCGAGTCTATTAAATTTTACCATAAATATAGTAAAGTTGACAACATGATCGTGAACGTCCTAAATCATACTTGTAGTATCCAGATTGGAAAGCCGCCTATCCAACGAGTTATATATTTAATTATTTATATAAATAACATGCATGTTGTACGTACATACCCGTGCGTTGTTGAATATGCATACTAACGAACTACGTGAGAAGTAACAATTATGACGTAAAGGGCTGCACGGGAAGGGTGCACACCGTCGTTACTGGCGCTCTCCACGCCGCCTCGCGATGCTTTTGTTTCGCCGGCTCGAGCCCAGGCAGTGTACACAGATGCAAGACGCTCTGCCTCCTTCAATTGTTCGTTAGCGACGCCTTCCGTGCTTACATGGTTGTTGACTGCCGCATAAATACATTAAAAAATATACCGAAAACACTACTAAAATAATCCAAAGCTTTCAGGAATAGACTATTTATTTGTTTTGGACTTCCTATACAAACTGTTAAACTTTATTCAAGAAAAGTTGATGTTACTACCTCTCTTTTTAAATATAAAAATCATGTAAAGATCCATACAAAACACTGTTGAGTAGTCTAGTAACTAGTCACCTTCAAAGATGCAGAAGGTCACTTAAATACATTTAAGCATTTGGTAGATCTGCAGTTGAATAGGAACTCCGGATACTATCAAAACTCTAAAATAAATACCTACACACGCCCCTGCAACTGATAGCTACTAATGAAACTTGCGTGTTACAAGATTCATAGCAAAGTAGCGATAACTCATCAAGATAGCCGCCGGCCGTCAGGTGACAACAATCTTTATTAGAACTCGATTTAAATATTACTATCGCCGTCATAACAAACGCCACCGCATTTTGATTATCAGTAAATATCATAAGACCGATATCAAAAGAGTAGCAAAGTTGCTCAAGTCCTCAACTGACTCTGCACACTGCATTTATCAATGGTAATTGATTATTTTTAATCGTATATCTATTTGATGTTATCTAGTTAATTAATGTGATAATTTTGTTATGACATCGTTATCTAAACCATTTGTCGTGGTTTTGTGTGAAGATAAGATTCCTTGGAGACTGTTCTGTTGCTGCTTCGATTCTCGATGGCAGGTTCATTTAGTTTATTTAATATTATATTTCTATATTATTCCCGATACTATTCTATCCATAATCTATACATATAATAAAAATGTAACTGGTCGTTGTCTGTACATGGAAGATATTTGAGAAAAACTATTATTAGAAGCCTCCATAAACGCATTAGAATTTTTGTCTGTTTGTCTGTGCGTTTGTTACCGTTAATCTAAGAAACGGCTTAACCGATTTGGGTGCGGTTTTCCCTAATGTATCGTGGTTAGCTTCACTAAACATTTAGTGTTTGTTTTATCTCAATCGGTTTTTAAATAAAAAAGTTATATCACTTTAACTGTGCTACGGCCATATTGTGTCGACCCCACATTCGCGAGAAAAGGGCAGGGAGATAATGATGAGGTTAAGTAGGTAATATAATTTCGTTTAAGTAAAATTACAGGGCGGGTGAAACCGCGGGGCACAGCTAGTTATTATAATAAAAGTCACAAATGTTTATTGTAGAGTTCAGATTACTTTCGAGGAAATAGCTCATGACTAATCAATGAATAAGAAATGATTATCTCTGTCTATCTGAGTTGTTTAAATAACTTGAAAGTATATGCGTAACATTTCTTCAAAAAATCTTAAAGAATAAATATATTCTTAACACCGACACTAATGGATTTACTAGCCAGATATTATGCGTCGGATTCGTTTCACGAGCCATACAATACTTTCTTATTAAACTTAAAGGCTGCCTTATGTTTTGAGTGACAAATCCAATTTTATTCTCGACTGCCCCTCCCGCCCGTGCCCCGCGACCGATCAGACCTTATCCAAATTGGATCTTGAATAATAAAGAATCGGGGCGATTGGATTTTATTCCTTAAATTCAATTAGCACACGAGGGTCGTGTATGTGACTGCAGACGAAAGATAGAGATACATTATCGTATTAAAAGGGATCGTTGGGTTTTATTTGGCGGAGGAGTATCTAACTATAAGACGCCGTTATGATATTCTCCTATGTAACTCATTTTTTCTTAACTGTTGTTAAATTGACGAAGTGGCCAGTATCAACAAGAACTTATTGCATACCGGCCACTGGTACATAAAAAATAAAAGCAAATGTTATCATTATTTTATGATTAAAACTGCTTATATTCTTGACACTTAAGCGTTTAATTTAGGAGCTCAAAGAGCTAATGGAAAACCAGCGTACCGTGATTAGATATCAACTAATTGTATTTACTTAAAACATATTACAATGAACTTATCCGTTATTAGATGTGTTACGTAATCGTTCTATAAACATCAAGAGTAAATGTCAAGTATGGATGTATTAATTTGCAGACCTATAAGTTCTTTGTATCTATTCATAAATATGTATGTGTATGTGATATATGTTTAATGTGTTATTTTATCTGTTATTGGAATGTTAAAGTTCCGTCAAGATAATACGAAATTATTATAAATTTATGTAAATTATAAATTTCGGACCTCTGAGATATCGTTATCTAGATGAATAGAGAATAGCTGTTGCTCCAATCTGCCACGATTAGGATAAATTTATTCCCACTTTTGATTTCCTAGAGTAAGCTAAATGTTTTTATTATAAAACACGTAAACGTAAACATGAAAACAATGGGAAAAAATCAGAACGCAATTTAAATAAATTTCGTTATTTTCATGTCACTGGATAATAATTATGCGTTACCTCGAAATAACAGATCTCTTCATAAAGTTTATCCTGAATGTGTCTTCACGTTTGAATAAAACTTCATAGCTACATAAAATGACGTAAGTGGAAAGAGAGCGAATTGGCAAAATGTACAAGTTTCATTGGATTTAAGTATCGTTTAAAACTTGATAGGGATATATTTCTCGAAGGTACCTATAAAACTTAATTTTTCGGAATATAGCCAGCTACTACGGCCTTGTTCAAATCTACTATGTAAGTTTGTAGACGTACAGTACAGAACGAAAACGATTGCATTGTTTTTTAGTAAAGTATTATTAGCTCAATATGTAATTGGTTTTAAAGTATGTACTTAGTATTTTCTATTCGTTTTGAAGATTAGTTGAGACTTACTTTTAGTTCTAGTCTAAATTGACTTCTACTACCAGAAGAAATACAAATAATTTCAAAAAAACACACACAAACAGGTGGGAACGCGCGAAAATAGTTAAAAAAAATTAAAAGGAATGTTGAATAAACAAAGATATTATTCATGTTACATTTAATGAAAGATTTAGGTAAAATCAATGGGCATGAATAATCAAAATCCTAAAACGAATTACTATTACATTACAGGTTTAATTTTCATGCAGTATTCCTGGCAACTAACATTTGATAAATGTTGGATAACACTAACGGAAACAATAAATATAAAATATCTTTAATTAGTCTATCTAAACCACGGCTCGACCTGCGCACGGAAAGATTGAGTGTGTATTATTATGACAAATTGCTGTTTTATCGCACCAACATTTAACAAAAAACATCGAAATCTACTTAAAGTAATGGAATGGTTTTAACGAAACAGTAGAATCAGTGCGGACGATAAAACGAGCCGTGTTGACTTATTCGTGCACATGGATCTGATAATTGTTATGAATTATATCGGCTGTAATCTCTTTTCGTACAGTACATACGGTACAGAGTAAATAAGTACTTCTGGATTGATTAGATTGAAAGCCCATCCACGCTGTGAAGCTACCGTTTATAAACTAACAAAGGTTAAATATCTTTTTTCATATTTAGTTTACTTTATATTTTTTAGTATTATTGTAATAGGGGTCTTAATTAGTGAACTGTCAAACTACAATATATACACTTCTAACTGTAATAGTAAGTGACCTAATCCCGTGCGACAATGCGATTCCGTGGCATCTGTGCTCCTCGCCTTGATGTTCATTCGATTACACATTGGCGGAAGGTCTTCGCAAACGTCTTCCGGCGAATCTCTATATGTCCATAGTTACAGCGGCGCAGCCGTATTCACATTTTATGGCGGTCTATGTCGGATCGTAATTAAGACTTTTTTATGGAACACTGTGACAAACGATTAAGCAGGTCGGTTAAGTGACCGCTATCCATTCGTATCCGCAAACGGCAAATGAGTCGCAGATGCGGTGTCTAACTTTAATAGACAGAGGAGGAGATAGATAAGAAATAAATAAATTTGCCCTCCCCCGTCTAATCCTCTCTTCTTTTTCCCATCCTATCCTTATAGGGATGAGGATAATTGGGCCTCACTGATCAGACGAAACGCAGAATACTTCTATTTGACCGTAGAAATTGGCATGTGAGTCGCACCAATATAATTGATGGGTCAACTTCTTTCTGATCATTCTGTCGGCTACCATCGCGGCGGCCAGTTAACATCCCATGTACTTGTATTTTTGTTGTAATACAAATTTGCTGATTACCAGTTCTTTTCTGGATCACCATCGTTGATACAAATGCTTCACCAAACTTTAACTTTGATCGACGAAGGCGCCAAAATTAGAAAAAAAAGAAACACCACAGTGTTCTCGCCGCTCGTTTCCCCCCTTCTCTTATAAAAAAAAGAACTACAAAACGCTATTTTTTAATGCAACAATTTTTGTGTGATTGTTCGTTTTATTTTAAACTTAATTTATTACCTATTTTATTTTCAAAGCAAATGTTTTACAGTACACTAGGGTATACGATAACATTTGATTACGTTTGAAAATTAGGTCTAATTGAAACCGCATGCTTCGACGCTATGGAATAGATTTAAAAGGTTTTGCCTATTACCACATTTTGACGTCGTAAATATTGAAAATAAAAAACATGTGGCCATCATTACGCCAAGAACAGCACGTTTCTTGCATTGAAATATAAAACATATGTCTTATTTGTGAACGTGCTTGTTGGTTTAACTATTAAATGGTAATGTCAAGTTTTGTTTGATTGTGCACTTTGAAGCATTGTTTGATTGTGTGTGTTCTGTTTAGTTTTTTATGAACAGTAGTAGTAATTATATTGTGAGTTTTTACTAATACCATTATCATTTTTTACCATCTATAAGTTTCTACTTCTATCTGATGGGAAGACCATAGTATAGCCTTTTTTATATAAGGTATAGGTGGCCAACGAGCTAGCGGGTCACATGACGTTGAGTGACCGCTACCCATCAGGCATCCGCAAATGGGTCGCAGATTCGTTGCCTACTTTTAATAGACAGTAAAGGGGATAGACATGAGAAAGGATATGTCTTTTTACTTATTTATCCCATCCTATCCTTCTTAGAAAAGGAAGGAAAAAAGAAGAGGACTGAAATTGGGCCTAAAACGACTAAAGGAAATACTAGTAAGTTAAAGTTTAAGGCGCGCTGTACTTAAATTACTGGCCTACAGACATGTACTAGTCTTTCACAATGACGTGTGATCAGAGTCCGGTTACATCTCATCAAAGCGGTGTTCTTCCAACAGTACAAAAAGTTTACGACTTAAAACAATTTGACGAGTCACGAACATAGTACAGCTTCGTCGCTCTCTATGGAAATAGATGTGAATGTGTGATGAAGAAATGTGCGTAGCCTTTTACGCGAGTTTCATGTTATTATTCATAGGTCTTGTGTCTTGTCGGGCAATCGCAGTGATACTATGTCCTATTTTTAAAATTTAAACCGTTGGTGTTACTACAACTTTTTTTTTTCGTTACATGTGTATTCTTTAATTCCAAACATAAAGAAATAGATTAAACATATTAAAATTAATTCCATTAAATTTAATATACCTATATTTAATGTAATATAAAAAGTTGTTTGGATAAAATATTTACTGAATGTGTGATGCATAAAATAAATGAGGATCGTTTGCATATTGAATATTCCATGAAACATCGAGCACATTTCCTTCATTCGTAATTAATTATACGATCTGCAGGTCATTCGTGCGAGGAGTAAAGTGAACGTCATCGCGCCGCGTCGATACTAAATTGACTGTCCATCACCGAAAGGCCGACGGGTGAGCTCGTTGTATCGTAGTGTTTCCATAAATAAATATTCAAGGAAGACTGACGTATACGTAACCCAACTGTAACTGAAAAAAAAAAATTAAACTCAAATACACACACTGCGCGATGGAAGCTGCTGATCTTCAACACAAGGTATTTTGCCAGGCCAGGCTTATTTTGTCGCAATTTAAAGCTTATTATTTCTCAAAGAAAACTGATATGAGATATTCTATCTATCTTATCTGAATTATTTTATTTTATCTTTTAAATTATTTTATTTTATTTATGCTGTAATGATTTACACACTTTTTGTACATAATTAATAGGTATGTAGGACAATCCGTATGTAACAAAAATTTGTGCAGCACACATCGTGGCTGGAGTCTTCTCCGGCGCCGGTCAGTTTGTGCGTTCGCGTGCCAGTGGTTAATTAACGTTAAAGCTTAAAGAAAATTTAATTTCCGGAGCCGCGGCGTCGGATCGGGTTTCTGTTTATTACATTTATTATAAGGCATCAAGGCAGCCGTACAAGATGATTCTTATGCAGCTGCTATTATGTATTTTTAATTATATCATTCCTGACCACCCCCGTACAACCCCACCTGGGCTGTTAGACTGCAGGTTCGATTCCCGGAAAAATATTAATTTCTGCAGGGTTTATCACAAGATAAAAGATTTTTTCATACATAATTTATTTTGTATTTTATATTATTTGTTTAATTAATTGTCCCTACTTCACACCATATTTTATTTTTAAATAGTTCCATATATTATTATTTTTATTCAAATGTCTCTTGGACGCTAAGTTTAGATGCAATTTTAGTATTTCACATATAATTTTCTTTTATTTGTTACACATTTCTATATTTGTATAAAAATATTGTATGTCAATAGAACAAACAGAATTTCCGCATAACGAACCTTTCAAAACGTGCATTCGTTACTTCAAAAACAAACGTTAATAGAAACGGTAAACGATTCTATTTGTTTAGAAGAAATATATCGTTTTGTTGTCACACAGATAAATTAGTATCTAGTGAAGCGTATGTATTTATTGGGCGGGTTGTGTGTGAAAGCGGGTAGTGGAGCGGAGTGCCGAGCGGGCAAGGGGAGCGGATGGTGCAGTGACGTTAGCGTGCGGCACAGCCTTAAAAGCAATATCCGGCGCCGCGCGCGCCGCCAGGAAATGAACCGGAAACAGCGGTGTATTAAGCCGCAGGTAGCGGCCCTTCAATTTATAAACGCTCGCGGACGCACCACGCTTTGCCGCTGTTGCTGAGCTTTTGTAGATATCCGGTAATGGTAATTTGTAACATACTACCCACACTCCTTGCGTGCGATTAAAACAAGAAATGTACATCAAACTTTTCGATACAGTAATCGTGTTTTCCTACGCACACGTCCGCTTGTGCTTTTTTGTTGTTTCAGTTTGTAATATTTTTCTGTGTGAAGCATTTTTTTGTTGTTTCTGTTTAATTATTTAGAATAATTTGTTGTTGACATGAAAGACAAAATTTATGTGATCTAAACTTGATATAATAACACAGTGGACGAACATTATTCAAAGCGCTACCGGGAGGACAAAATCTAAAATGACATTCCCTCGGCCTGAACTAACAGTGAAATGAAATAAAGTCTACAAACAAAAGTTTGCAAATCCAATATGATTTGGCGCGTCGGTAAACATCGGCGGCATCCCGGTGATATCGCAAACGAATAACATTAAACTTTGTATGGATTGAATGTAGAAAACCAATTTCGGCGTTCGGCGAGTGCGAGCCGGTGGGATGAGGGTGTCAGAATGCTTTGACAGCTCTCTGATTGAAAAATACGGAAGCCTGTTTATGGAGCAAGTGAGCCCCCGCCGGCCCGCCTCCGTCCGCCATGCTCCATCCTCCATTCGTGCACTATTTATTCTTATTTTATTCAATTCATCTAATGTTCCATCACTTACACTCAAACTATAAACGCCTTAGGTAAACAGTTCATATTTTTTCTATAAATAAATATGTTTTTATCTTTATGAGATTAGTTTTAACAAATTCAGGTATACATATGCTTGGTCATATATATACTACACTGTCGTAGTCCTAGCCTCTTTAATATTATTTCAAAAACAAGTAAGGTTATAGTGACACAGGTAGATTTTTCAACCTTTTGTCGTCAGCTGTATAAACGAAAACGCAAATATTTAATGTATAAATAATAATGCCATATTTAGTCATCAATCCAGCTTTGAGGATAAAAAGGAAAACTTTTACTTTAGAGTTTACAACAATACAGCACATCGATTAAACATTTAATGTTTCGATTTTAATTTAGATACACTTAAACAAGCAGTACGAAATAATGTCGGTCGATATGGCTACTAGCATTGTTTAGATCGAATGATTTGCATTGTAAATTTGTTCTACGTTCCCCTTTAGCAATAATGCAATGCGAGATATAATTATGTAGTTTTTTATTCAACAGGATACGGGCTTACACAAACAAACCGCTCGGTCACGACACCACTTGCGCCATAAAGACTTCCTCCGACCGCAGTCACATTACATCCGAGAATCGAAATAGAATAATTTATCCGCTGACTACAGGAAGACGGCCATCTTCTTTCAAACTCTTAACAACCCGATCTTCTTCACACCGCGCGTACTAAGGTCGTACTCGCGTACAGTCGAGCTCAAATGTGTTTACTTAAAATATTTTATTGTCGGGCAATTTTCACATAGGCGCCAAAAGCACGTCGTTGTTAGATCATATTTTTTTGCTAGAATTGATTAGTTAGCGATATAACACTTTGTTCAAGCTATTAACGAGTGACGACGTTTTACAAGTGCAATTTACATGTCTTCTTTTCAGATGACAAATGGTTAGCAGAGTTTAAGGTAAACATGTTTTCCAATTGTGAGAACACGTTTCGGTCACATAAAAATCTTTATTTTTATGCTTCGTGCGTTAACCAAATAACGTATCTATTTGCATCAATTTATAATTTTTGAAAGACATGGACACAGACATTAAATGTAATATGAAGTAAATATATGATAATTAAATTACATAGTAAACATATGTTGCACTGAACATTCATAAAGTAAGGACTTTTGAAGATCGATGTATTTATGAATTGATTTTAATAATTCTTTCACCATTACGAAGCTCTACTATCCAAAAATTTCATAGGATACTTTTTATTCTTACTGTGCTTTTTGAAATTCGTCCGAGCGACGCTAGACATGAGATGCTAGCACCAAACAAAATATAACTACATTTACATTAATTCTTAAGTTTAATTCAGTATTAAATTTGTTAACTCAGTATAGGTATATTGATATAATATTAAAAGAAACGGCATTTTTTCGATATCGGAAGTTATGATTAATGGCCATAGAATTATGCACGATATGAAATATCTCATAAACAGCGGCGCGCCCGATACGTGATATATCACGCGTTTGGACATCAGCGCCCTCTATTGGAATTCTGCAGATGATGTTCCTGAATTTATACGTAGCGAACCGATAGCAGCGAGGAGTCCGGATGGGATATGAGCTCGATTCATTTAAAACGAAATTAAATGTCCAAGATTACGCTGCAGTCGCTCAGGGATAGCTAGATGGCGAGTATTTAACGCTTTACTGAGAACATTAATTTGCTTGTCTTCGATGATTGCTTTAACTGTTATTGTTCGTGTTTTCGTGATATTCAGCGATGTTGTCACTTTAAAGATTATTTTTTTGATTGGGTACATACAGTATTATTTAATTTTACGTACCCGTTTGTTAGTTGCAATTCACTTTAAGCTTATAATATGCTATTTGAGTTGTTATTAAGATATGAATCTCGATTGCTATGTATTACAATTAGCAGGATGTTGCGCAAAAGTATAGTTTTGCATAGAAATACAATGCTGAACACATAAATAATCGAGTATACATTGGAAAAATATGATCAGCACAACAGTGCTGATAACAATCACCTAGATAGCGTACATCAGAGACAATCAAACGCAATAAAAGTAACCATCTTTTAATGTATAAAACTATTAAAATTGCATAATTATAATTGAAAATATAGCGAAGGCCGCGAGGTTCGCATTCAATAATGAAGCTATTTATATTAAATTAAAGTATTGTGCGAGCGCGGCGTGCGAGTAATGTGCATGCATTTAAATTACACTCAAATGCGGCATATGCGGCACTCCGCCTCTCCGGCGCGACGCTGCCGCCTCGGATTAGCTTTTTCAGCGCACAACGCCGAAATGAGCATTGACAACACTTTTATACATACCGAATTACCTCTTTAAAATTAATAAATTAGGAAGATATCCGTAAGTACACCTGGTATACAATGTTTATTGCACCTTATTCGGGCATTCTTATTTAAGCATTTATTAAAAATTGCGGAGTAACAGCGTTCTTAAAACAATTATTAATAAAAGCACAATTTTTATAAAGAGGTAAACGTAGCAGCAATCTTATCAGTGACACATCTTTTCAATTCAGAAGTTACTGTCAACAGCACTAATCTGTTTACACATTATTATAACACAAATAATCTTATAAGGGGTACAGTACTGTGTGCTAATCAATTTAATTGAATTGGGAATGAACATAATAGCAAAGGGGATATTTGAAAAAAAGAATGCAACCGGATATCTCCTGTCGTATCGCCATTGAAAACTCGACGGCTGTCTCCGATTTCTTTGGAAAGCGGTGCACGAAACTCCATTGTGCTCGATTGAATCGCGTCTTAATTACGAAACGGGTGAATATTTAATTAAAAAAGTTTCCGCACGCGAGTAATTCCTTATTCCATGTATACGAGATTGAGTCAGCGTCGATTCCGCCTTTCTGTGAAGACTTCGTCGTCGCCATTCGACAAGGGTTTTTAATTGAATGCCGACCCATTGTGCTCGTTAAAGCGATTCCAAGTTAATCACCGAGTTTTTCGTTCGGTAATGGAAGAAAGTAATTAACAATTAACTGCCCGATAATGGATTGCGGCCGGCTGTCCCGCGGCTTATCGCGACGTGTAACTTGCCGTTCCACAGATTTTATCGTTTAAATTATTAATTTTAAGTTGTCATCGATCATCTTGGTGGCATGTTTCGGCTGACATTGGGCAAGTTAATTGCAACCTGACAGTAAAGTCAAAACTTTACAATTATACAGGACTTGTATTATTTTATTTTATAACCAGACCCAAACCTTTATGTAAATATAAAAACTTTATCAAATAGAATGTCAAGTCATGAAGTAATGAAAATTGTTTACGTTTATAATAAAAAATAGCTTTTTAATTTTTAATGATTCATCCATCACCATCCACCATCACCTCATTTAGGTTTATGGACACTAAGAGAAAAAAATGATATCTGGAATTGTTCTTAAAATAAAATAATTATTAATAAAATGGTTTTGTAAATAGGAAATCCGTTGCTGTTCAACGTTTTAATTCTTGTTTTGATTTGCAATAAGTTGGTGGATGACTAGGATTTTCTAAACAGAAGTTTAGCAGACGTTCATTGTGGTTATCTAGGGAATATTGGACTGCAGAGAATTTAGTAAGAAGCTAGAAAATAATACTTATCGGCCATTTATTCGTCTTTTAAATAACCCAAGAAGAGAAAAAAGAACAATAAAACAGCCGAAAAAATGTAATAGTTTTAATACGTTAATTTCTACTTGCTATCGCCTATTGCTTAATGGTTTCAGGCGGGGGTCGGCTACAGGCGGACCGCCGCGGTTCGATTCGAACTTCCGCGGTTCGTATTCGGACCGAAAAGTCGAACCTCGGACCACCAAATATTGTTCAATATACCTAAATATTTTTTTTCATATAACTAGTCCTTTATACACACCTATAAAATCCCTTTATGTTTTTTTTTCTGGATTTTGAAAAGATTTTTTAAACCTCACTTAAAACAACTTGCCAATACCTAGGTTAGGCTATGGATTCGAAGCCGTGTGAATCCGAATGACTTATGAATCGTCGTTAAGCACAAGTTTTAGCTTAAGGACAATTCTTTTTCTGACTAATTAATATGTTGATTTAAAATAAATATTGACAACGAGAGAGTCCGCCCGACACCCTTGTGTCGGTCGGACGCTTCCATGTTTTTGTTTGACAGATAAAATTGTCAATGGTTTTCCTTCGGTAACAACAACTTTGTTCAAACGACATAATATCAATTAAGTTAAAGCGATCTAAATATGTTGTGCTCAGAAATCGGCTTAGAATATTAAATTTATCTCTTTGATAAGCTCGTAACGGTTATGCTTTGGTAAGAACTTAATTTTATAGTCTGATATAACGGTTGTTAAAAGATAATCTTTATAAACTAATATTTTAATTACCAAGATCAAGATATTGAAGCTCTTATCATTTAACATAATATGCAAATTATGAACCAATTACTCGTGACAAAGATAACGATATTAAATATTCAAACTACAAAAAAACAAGTTCCATATCCGAAACGGTTATCGGCGACTTAGCGCCGATAACTTTTATTACGGAACTTTATCGCTTTGAACTTTATATTTGTTTAAACGCCATTTAAAAAAAATGTAGAAAGCGGATTGAGGTATCGTAAATTTCCAAATCTTTTTTTTTTATCTGCAAGCCGGGGCGAGGTGCGCCAGCGCGTAGCGATTGCGAAAACAAGGCGCGACTTCGCCTGTTGACGTGATATTGTGCCGTGAATTAGCATTGTAAATGCAATCACAGGTGTCAGACGGCCACTAGCACGTCCAATTTATGCGTCTTCCGCTCCAAACACCATGAATATAACAATTTATAGTCAATAAATAACGATTACCGTCCCACTGTAGTTTCCTAATTAAGCGCTTATTACTTTTTATAGATTATGCCACTTGAGAATAAAGAATACTAACATTCTACTAATAAAAAATCAAAGACATCCTAGTTATTTTATTTACCATCGAAACAGACTTGTATCAAAGTTTTTAAAAGTATAGTGGTTTATAAGTTGGCCCTAACGCTACTCTGGCTCAACCTTTGTAAAGAATAACTTAAATCAAAAAGAACTGTGACGATGATGGATGGGCACCAGCGATCTCCTGATTCGAAAGGGTAAGGGAATTATTAGTTACTATCTCGACAAATAACGATCTGGTCGAAGTTACGGCAGTCCACGAGATAACGCAAGGACACTATCTAAGCGACAACACTCCTTCCTTCGTCATCAGCCAAAAACCTTGGCGCTGCCAACGTCCAGGTGACAGATGATGATGAAGTTAATTAAATAACGAACAATAGAACGAGAAATACAACGTACAAAATCACAGCAGTAGATAAAGTTCTTGGGATGAGGAAACACTCTGATTACAAGATTTTTTTAATATCTACATAATAGCCTCACCGCTAGACCTATAATTTAACATTGAAAAAAATGACTTCATTAGGCTGAACTTGATTGCTCTTCTTACTTATTAATTCTTAACTTACTTAATTACGCATGGTAAGTTTTCCTTTAACAGAGGAAATCAGAACTAATGCTCAACACGTGTACCGGCTTGTTAAATTAACCTAACAACTGGAGGCAGCGGTCTGTACGGCGATGTAAATAATCATATTGATTATTTATTGTAAGTCGACGTAAACGAGCGCTTCTAATTGCCCTAATGAGCTATTGCAAGTTCATGCCGTTTCGAACAGTAATGAATAGAACGCTCAGCAAGTTTCACGTCAATCAGAAATTATCGCCGGTGAAACCGGACTGTGCTTGTTGTCGGGCAAAAACAAGTATTAATCGGATTTAGCTTGACGGAAACCAATTAGAGCCTTAATTGTCGATTATGTAGGAGGTACTACAGTACTTTCGCTTTGTAAGAATAAATAACACTAAATTACGGATTAAAACATGTCGACCGAAATGCCAACTCTGGTATCGTTTCGGTTTTCTAGAAGCGTAAAGGTTAATTATAATTGAATGTAACATGTTTATCATACGATACACCATTTTTTATACTATAAAGGGGCAAACCAACAGCGGATCGCCTAAGATATAAGTCATCACCGACGGCCATGAACATCTGCAATACCAGAGGAACTGGCAAATGCTTTGCCGGCCAATAAGGAAGGAATTCGCTTGTTTATTAAAAATTAAAGAGGCTTGGCGCCCTTTGCGCTCCTCCGCATCGAGCCCGGTGTAGTTGTAAATGCGTCCTCTAGACTAACAGTGACCTGTCACAAAAAAAAATCGTTTCGTGAAAATTATAAGCGCACTATAGTGAAATGTCAACCATCAAGATGGTGTGGGTGAAGTTGGAGCTCTGTCGTGTTGAGCGATGAAGGAACTCAGTGGCTGGAATTTTTCCAGTTCTTCGGAACTCCCTGTGGTAAAATCTGCAAAGAGACGCGACGTCGCTTCGCGTGAGGATCAAGCCTATCCGCAAGAGCTCGGTAGTTAACCATTCGAACCGCTCTACGTTGTATTGTACACCATTCAAAATTATTTTCCTAACAAAGTTTCACTGATTAATGGAATTAACCGTGGGTTTCCACTAGCGTAAAATGGTGTCGCAATACAAGTTTTCTCTCTATACTTGTCTCTTATAAACTAACATGACAATATGTATCAGCAGTGTAAACCCACGACAATAGATAGCAATATAAAG
>JWHW01025485.1:353335-363500 GCA_000931545.1 Papilio glaucus | reverse complement strand
ATTCAAAATTATTTTTCTAACAAAGTTTCACTAACTAATAGAACTAACCGTGGGTTTCCAGTGGTATAAAATGGTGTCGCGATTCAAGCTTTCTCTCTATATTTTTCTCTTATAAACTAACATGACAATATGTTTCAGCAGTGTAAACCCACGACAATAGATAGGAATATAAAGATGTCCCTTAATATTTTTTTTTCCTTCTCGTGATAATTTATGAAGATGTTTTGACCTCCGAAGTTGTTTTAATAATTTAATTACGAATTTGAATTATTGACAATCATATATGGTGTGAAAAGCTTTGAATTAATATACATGTGGACTCTTTTCATTAACATAAGACTTGTTGGTTGATAAAGTTCCATTAGCCGATGTGTTTTAGCTGATACGGGCGAGCTATTATAATTTTGTTAATCAATAACAAATCCTCTAAGTTATGGAGAATAAATATGTAAGCTGGTTTTATTTTTTAATTAAAAGTCTTTAAAACTCGTTTGGAAAACTTAAGCATTAAATCAGCGGAAATGTTAACACTTAAATGGCGTCGTTCGACACAGATAAACAATTTATTTAATTGTTTACAACAACATAATGTCAGTGATATAGCAATTGTTAATTATTTATAATTCGTACCATGCTGATTGGCATTAAATGTCATTCGAAAATAAACATACCTTATACGGCGACATGTTTACTTAAAATAAATTGCGCCTTGAGTTAATTAAAGGCAAATGTAGTTTATAAAAATATAAAAATATTCAAAAATGGCCGAGTGTCAGTTACCGGCCCAGTATCGCTGCCAAAAAAAGTTAATCTTAATTTTTATAATGGTGGACTCGTTGCCTTTATATGGTAGGAGACCAACGAGCAAGCGACTGACCAGATTAGTTAAGTGACTATCAGATGGAATGCCAATTTTTCGTATAAACGAGAAGAGCAATAGATAAAGAAAATGTGATGAGTTAAGGACGGGATGGGCATAGCGTCTGCATCACTTCACTCATTAATTCTTCTACTTTACATCCATAATTTATGAGGCTATGGTAATTCTTCTACTTCGCACCAGTAATTTGTGAGACGTGGTTATTCTTCTACTTCACATCGGTAATTTGTGAGGTTGTGGAAATTCTTCTACTTCACAGAAGTGATTTGTGAGGTCGTGGAAATTCTTCTACTTCACACGGGTAATTTGTAAGGTCATGGCAATTGCCCGCTCAAGTCGGCCCATTCATTGTATCTATGTATATGTCAATGATCTAGTCGCAGTTATAGGAGAGTACATTTTTCCTAAAGGTTAGCTGTTACGAACAATGTCTTCGGATCAGTTACCTATTTAATATGAGAGATTGACTCTATCACGTTTAGGATGTTAAGATGATGATAAAATCGATGACAAACCCATAATGATGTCTATTTGCCCTGATAATGTAGAAAGATGTGATAGAATTTTTTGTTTATGGTTACAGACTCAAGAGTTGAAATGGTTAATCTGGATTTTATACCCACCGCGTTGACCGTATCTCGACAATGTAAATTAAGTTTAAAGAATTTTAAATTATAGTCGACCGGTAAGCGACTTATATCAGATATGGACGCATTAAATTAAATGTCGTGCGCAATTAAAATTAAATGGCAAGCCTTTAAGTATCCCAGACGTAAATTACGCGTGTAAGTGTTTATGTATGTTATTTTTTTTTTATAGAACGTAACGTAAGTGGAATCCTATTACCACAGACCGAAAACCGGCAAATAAAAGTTATTTTTACATGATTAAACGATTAAATGTGTCTAGTATTCACTTGATGGGAAATTTTATGCCTTGAACATATTCAGTGATACTTTGAAAACAATAAAATACGCCTCTGTTTTAAAATAACATAACCAACAGAAGAAATCCGACGATTCCAAAGTTTAATCAATAAAATAAATCATACGTCCAAACGACATAAGTTACTTTATGAGATATCTTTCCAGTCGCGTAGAAATTCAATTTAGACTTATATTAACATCCGAAAAATCCACAATTTACATATTATTAGCTAATACTTTTTCGTAACGCGACAAAATATGATTTATAGTTAGTGCACATGTGAATGTGACTTTTGTAATATTGACCGTTTATAAGTCGCAAAGATCGTCGGCTCAAATCCAGAAGCTTATATAAGTTTGATTATAATTTCACAATAACATACATACCGCAGACGGTAAAGACACTGAACAATGAATTACATTTGACACCGATCAAAAACATATCTTATAACAGAAACACCATTCCATTGATTGTGGCTCCCTCTTTGAGCGGACTTCGCGCGGTCTGCTCTCAATGTAGATAATCTCGAAGACGACCTACTTAGTCTAACTTAACAATTACATATAGTTTATTGCTTATTCAATGTCATTCTGTTCCGAACAACATCATCTAATGAAGCTTAAATATATATTTTAATCATATATAATTTAATACACAAATTACAGTACGATATAGTGTGGGATTATAGTTGTTTGCCCATACAGATGCCCAACATTTTTCTTACAATCAAGACAGACTGAGATACCTTACCACTATACAAGAGGAGACCTTTTTCCCTCTGCGTTCTGTCGCCTCAAGTCCGCTGTAGCTGTAGATGCCTCCTTGAGGCAAACAGTTACAAAAAAAGTTACATCTGATAAGTTAAGATTTTCTATCAGCCTTGAGTTCAGAGTTTTAGGAACCAGAAAACTCATTTTAAAATACAATTTTATTTTTTTATCTCCTACGAGCCGTTCATCCCCGGCATTGCCCTTTTAATTTTCAGTATTGCACGATATTTATTGATCATGTTACTTTTGGATAATGTAGCTTGCTAATAGTGAAAGATTAATTAAAATTCGCTCAGTATTTAATTACAAACAAACAAATATTTTGTCTGATTATTATTAGTATATATTATAATCAATGAAAACAAAAAGTGTTAAAAGTATTGTTCTATATCAGTCCCTCAGGTTGTCCGATTACATTAAGAAACATTGAATATTACTCGAATAATCTGTGATAGGATCAGGCCGGGAGCGCGACGTCGCGAAGCAATAAAGGTAATGCAGGCAAGGTATTTGCCAATATCCGCGCCGAGTGGCCCTCCCAAATATCTCGAGATTGTATTTCCCCCTACATAAAAATTGTTCCGGAATAGAGATACTACCCAGATAAATATTCAATTCCACTACGGACGAAGATTTGATACCTTCGGTACCTACCCGCTTTATTGGATGACGGCCTTTGGAATTGTGTGGATAATCGTATTCATAGTTTCACAACTTGTTCGTTTCTTTACGTTTGAACATTTTTATATACTGACTATTTTATTTTGAAGGGAAAGAAACGTGCAAATTATGGATTTAGAAATCTTTACATCATTTAATATTAACAAATAAATAAAATATCAAATTAAAAAGGTAAGGATTTATGGGCCTTGAAATGTTTACATTTAAATGATAATTTGTTAAAAAAGTATTGTATAAATTTACATAGTTTATAATTTTTGGACACAATAAATAAAATCTATATGTATTTGGGCTATTAACCGAGCTATCGGCGTTAACAACATCGCCGGTATATACATGGTATACAATAAAACAAACAAACGTCTGCATATTTTTACGTTTGTTTAACAAACATGCAAATTTTCTTAATAGAATAGTTTGTCATTTTGAATCTCATGAATTATACATAGATGTGTACTAAATAAAATAAAAAATATATTTACTCGTCTTGTTTACATTTAATAAATGTAATGTAAATTAACCACTTAAAATATTAGAATAAGTGAATTGCTACATTATATTGCATATTAACCATGTAACATAAATTAACCTTCATGTCATTTTCTTATTGCCGATCAACTTTTGTATGTTATATTTAATTAATTATTATTTGCACTATGTTAGCGTGTAGTTATGTAATTTGGATCGTGTACTTATTATTGCCTCGTTAAATAATAAACAATGAATCGATATTTCGATAGTTATTTATTTTATTAAATAAGAGTAGATTAAATCTATTATGCAGTGATCGTTTGTAAAGGACTAGCATTTAAAGTGCAGATATAAATGGCGTATCCACCGCAAGCGACCCTCCCGGGAGCCAAGGAGAGAACGACATGTAGATGAAAAGGGCAGCTGAATCTAATACAATCGAGAAAAGCGATACTTGCTATCCTATCAGGGTTGTACACTATATCTTTTCATTCAACTATGAGGGTTTTAATACTTATTTTTGTACTAAAATGAGTGTTTTTTAGACTTAATTCCTTTCAACTAGTTAATTATCTTAAATTTTATATAGTGTTACATATTTTTATGGCACTGTATAAATAAAAGCAATCCAATGTTTTTGCCCATTTATTATAATAAAAGAAATATTGCGAATTCTGTATTTATTCCCTCTCTTTTTTAGCACGCACATCAATTTAGTTGATAATTATGTAACGGACATGTTTAAGCTAGATTTTCACTTATTTATAAACTTTAGATCAAATTGAATCTTTTCATAAGCATCAAGGAACGATGATAGCACATTTTTCATAACATTCTCATCATATATTTTAAGATTTAGGACAACGCCATCTATTTACGAGAGCTTCGCGTTTTTTTAAGTTTTTTAAACTACTTATTATTTCTTCTTACATCTATTTCTAAATATTCTTCATTACCGATAGTTCTTTAGTATGTCAATAATCAGGTCCATATAAGTTATCCTGCGGACGTCCTCTACCAAAACTACCACTCACTTTTAGACTATTCATCCTTTAAACATTTCAATTAAGAATTATAAGTAATAAAAAATGTAGAACATTGTAAATCTTTATTAATACTTTACTCCGTATCGTCTTTTAACTACTCGAAAGTAGTTAAAAAGGATTGTAAAGTTTTATTGCGTTTGATATGGGCTCTCCCAAAGTATCGCATTGTTAGCAACCCTAGCTGGGGGGAGGAAGCGGGACCGAGGCGGCCGGGTATTGAATGAGATTGCTTCTTACTTCGGCAAATGGATCACGTAGTGGATGAGATGTCACAGTGTTTTAAGATACCAATTCGACCGATCCGACGCTGACACACGCACAGATTTATTATTACGTCTACTTTGTAATCGCATTAAGTTTTATAATGAAATTGACTCTGCTCGCTTTTGATATAGCAAACAGATTAGCCAGTTTTAAGGACATATCACGCAATCTCTTTTTAATTTCATTTAAAGTTACAATTAAAATATTAATCATATTATCTTGGAAGTGTCGGCTTAATAACTTGTTTCAGACAACGTGAAAGACAGAGTAAGCACATGACCCAAATAATGAGAGTACAATACATTTATACTCAGTAATTGGGAAATTCTTGAGTCGAGGTGCCGCCATAGACGCGTCGGCGGTGGGCGGGCGCTGAAAAACAATTTCACGCCAAATCTTAGCTTGTGTTTTCCTATTTCCTTTTTATTTATCTTTTGCGTCTTTTCTTTTCACGAGAATCAATTTCACGGGTGAGTGTCGCGATGATCTCAGTTCAAAAGGCGAGGGTCGGTGCGGGGAGTGCACGTATCTATGCAGTCCGGCAAAGAGTCTATTCTCGTTACCATCTCGAATGCGATAATAAGCTTTCGTAGTCATCGCTTCTTGTGATTGGATGGCCCATGCGTGTGTTATCACTGCCTACGGGACAATTTATCCGACCTCGTTATAGTTTATGAGTCGCGACACACGCGCGTTTTCGTTAACTTCTATTAGTGATTGTATTTTAATTGATAGTAATCGAAACTGTTTAGCCGAAGGTAAAACTGCTCTTCCATCAATGAAAGGGCAGTTTTACCGTGCTCTTTCATCGATACAAGAGCAGTTATAAAAAGTGGTATCAGTATCAATCCTGATACCGCTTTTTATAACTATAAAGGAAGATCAGGATCAATGAAAGAGATTTACGGAGCCTAAATATCTAAAATAAGGACCTGAGAAATAAACCCCACATTGCGATTCGGATGTCTAGCTACTAAACTATAACTACTAAAATTGCCATAACATAAAAGTAGGCTAAAAATAAAGCAATCGCAAAACACAAAATGACCAATTAAACGATCCCGGCGTCCGTATAAAGCGTCGCTTATCATCTCCGATGTACGACAGCTCGGGAGTATGTTGTGTAATGAAACTACTGCGTCGTAGCTAAGTGCTGAATAACAGTGATTGTGTTGGCGCGCTCCCAGGGGGCGTATTTGCTGATGTGTTATGGAAACATGACCTTTCAACTAACAAAAATACATTTATACTTAAAAAAAATATTAGGGTTGTTGAAATTGGGAAACCGAGAGTTATTTTATTTCAAAATGGTTATCAGTTCGTTGAACCACCAAATATAACCACGAATAAATCGATTGTATTAGTACATACTAATAAAAATAAATCATTCGTTCTGATGATTAGAATGAATCAACTTTACATCTTCTCTTGTTTAAAACAAAGTGAGATCCGGTTAGCCCATCATCTATTTAGTTCCTACAACTGTGAAATATTTTAAAGCTGTAATCGATACAGTAATAATCACTATATAATAGACCTTACTTACAAATAATATGGAGAAATAGCAATCAAAAAGGACTGTAGACTAAGCTTCAACATTGTCGGACCCGGGCGCCGGATTTCGCTCGGGATTGATAATTTTACGGGCGGTTTATTTCCGGATACTCGGCATCCTTAGTCATATCCACATTCCAAAATTCTTCTAGGGTACACTAAGACAACGACTAGGTCGTGATTTCTTCTTTTATTTTAATAGATCGAGTAGCTCAATCGGAAAATTAAGTACTATGTAGAAACACCTTCGTTTGACCAAAAGGACCATTTTAATTGACAGTAAAAACTCTATGCGTGGAATAATCCAGCATAATACTATGAGGACAGGATTTTGTAATCGTTAAACCTATTGAAAATAATTGGATAAACTTCTGACCTCTATAAGCAACCAATGGCGTTGAACATTTTTATAGGTGACCAAACTCGCCCAGTCACTCAATAAGAAATATGAAATTTCTTTAACACTTACATGTAACAGATGTACCAAAAAACACGACTCATGGTGGCAAATTAATTTTGTTTCACAAGTAATGCCGTACACTACTAAGGTGGTACATAAAATTTACATTGTATGTAAGTGTCTTAAGCGAAAGCTTCCCACTTAAAAGCTCTACAAATGCACTGAAAGCTCTTTCGCGCACTAATCCCAAACCTTTTAGCTGCAATCAAAAGCCCCGAGCGCTCGGCGCCGCGCGGCCGATGCGATGCTATGGAAGCGGCTAGGAATTTAATTTACATTTTTAATTAAGTTAAATTTTGTTCGGAAAGCTTTCACGGAATAGGAGTTTTCTTGATTAGAGTTCAGCTCTGGCTGAAGTTTGAGATTGATTAGTGGAGCTTTAATTGCTCTCTGCCGGTGAATAATGAATTCGATCAGTGCCGAGGCAGAAGGGACTGTCTAACAGATTACTTTGACCTTAATGGATCAAATTGTTGTTTCACTTAATTTGTTATAACAAATGCAATTAGACTAACTCAAATTAATTACATTATAACAGATTCGACACTATATGAAAATAATAAGTATTACTAAAATTAATTCTTCAGCATTGTACGTAATGTCCATGTTGCGCCTTACGTATCGCGCGCCGTCGACGGTTACCGCGTAATTAATGGCTGGGGTGAATTTTAACGTAATGCCGTTTAATTGATCGTGTTGATAATGCAATAATAATGGAGATGTGAATTAATTCTCAACGCAAAATGGCTTTTATGCCGCTTTTACTTATTTAATTAGCTGATACTTATATTGCATATTGGTGATGTATATATCAGAACAGGCCTTACTGTCAAAAAATATAGCATGTATTTAAATGTTAAATTACTTCTAGCTATAAGTCCTGTGTATTCCATTAAAATTTGTGTTAATGTGCAATAAGAATATTATTTTTTATTACTTTTAAAACAAGGCATCGACTTAATTATAGTATTGCAAAATGTTATAGGTGATTGATGTAAATGACGATGATGATGATGTATTCAATTAGTTCTCTGAACATATATTCTAACCAAATCCCTTTATGGATGTCTGTAAGTCGAAGGAGACACAAAAGGGCTTGCTGCAAGTGACATAAAAGCGAATAAATATGAGATTTCTGTGGAGCACTCACGGTGAGGACAAGTCGGGAGCCGGTGACGTACGATTTCATATAGAATATTTTATTCGGTACTGCGTCGTCCGCCATCCATTCCACTTATCCAGAATCACTGTTGAATTTTTGACACGTTGGCGAAGGACTGACCTTTTTGCGGCTGTTTTAGTGAGATAAAGCCCTTTAAATTCGCATTAAAGCAACACGGGAATGCTATAAGTTATCCTTTACAAAGTAATATCTGAGTATCTGAAAATCATTATTCGCTCTCTCGCTTATAATAATTATATCAAGATGCACTGAAAAAACTTTCATGTAAATAATTTACTTAGTGGTAGAGCCTGCAACAACATCTGTTGCACGAATGGGCCGGCTCGATACCACGACCTCACAGAAAACAGGCGTGAAGTGAAGGCCTAGTCTCGTAGTCCTTTTCCCTTTCCTATCCTTTTCTAATAAAAATGGGAAGAGGATTTGAACGGGGAGGGGACGATGGGCAAAAGGAAATATTATTTTTCCTGTCTATAACCTTCACTATCCATTAAAGGTAGGCAACGAATCTGCAACTCATTAGCTTGTTTAGATGCCTATGGGTAGCGGTCACTTATCATCGAGTGACCCGCTAACTCGCTTGCCACCTTCTTCCATTAAAAATAAAATTTTAAAATTAAGAAGACACGAAGATATGAAATAAAGTTTGAGGTATCGTTATTAAAAATCTTAAAATTCGAAATTTAGACATTTCAAAGTTCGTATTTATTCTATCATTCGATAACGATGTTTTCCACAATTTAACACGTTCTCTTGACCGCGTCGTACCCATTTCCCCTTTTGCCAACTAATTCTTCGACCTTTATTTATCTATATTTTGCATAGTTAAGTAAATACCAGAACGGGTTCTATAGGCGTAGAATTGATCAATGTGAAAATAATTACGAAAGGTGTATTTGCAGTGTTTTTGAATAGTTAGTCTACGTTGAATGATCTTACAAGTATATGCCTTATTAATTGATAAATATCGAAAAAATCGGATAAATATCTTAAACCCCTCGTAAATATGTATTAAATAAATATAAATTCCTTGTCTCAATTTGTAAGACATGTTATAAAAGGATATTAAATGTTATTACAATACCGTATATACTTAATTGCTTCCCGCGTTTTATAATTCGAATAATTCGGAATTGGCAAGGCCGGGCGTCTCACGACCCAGCTGCGGCCCCCACCGTCTCCCCCGTGCCCGCCAATCGGACCGAATCCGGCGCACGGCAATCCATATTAGATTTGCCCGTTCTCATATCCATTCTGAGATGTTCATATTTTATTGGGGCCAATAAAACGGATTCATGAATATGAGAAATGCATAACGAATACCGTATTTATGGTTGGAGGCGTGCTCGGATGTGTCGCGGGTAATTTGATAGCCGCCTTTGTAACAGGTGCTGATGGGAATTTCGATGCGGTCATAAAATCTTTCTCGTCTCCAATAGAGTGCGATAGCGTTTTTATATCTTTCAACATATTCGTACTCTTTTATATTGGAATCATTTCACACATTGGCACGATGATGTAAAATGTCTTCCATGATTTTAAAATATTATAATTAAGGAAGACATGTATTATATTAAATATATACTTATGCAATTGTATTTTAACCGTGGTAGAGCCCGCAAGGACAACATTTGTTGCAAGAATGGGCCGGCTCGACCGGTGAAATACCACGCCCTCACAGAAGACAGGCGTGAAGTAGAACTATTCTGCGTTTCGTCTGATGAGTGAGGTTCGGAACCCCAATTTTAATACTGTTCCTTTTCCCATTCCTTTTTAGTGAAGATAGAATGGGAAGAGAAAGAGGACTGGACTATGCTTGAATAATTGCAACAGCTGATTCTAAAATTAATAGTAAGATTTGTATAAAAATTAAAATAAATAATAAAAGAAATGATATATTATTTCCAGTTCTTCTTAATAAAGTTAATA
>JWHW01025485.1:340797-353303 GCA_000931545.1 Papilio glaucus | reverse complement strand
TGTTCCTTGGGGAATTATATGAATAAATATATGTTGATAATTATTAATTCATCCATATAATATAAATCTTAATCATAAGGAAAGAGAAATTGATAGAGAAATAGTAAGGTGACTAGTTCTAGTAAAAATATATGGGAAGGAGATTAATTGGGAAAAGGAAATTTCTTTTTTCCTGTCTATCCACTCCTCTGTCCATTACAGGTTGCCAGCGCATCTGCAGCTCATTTGCCTATGGGTAGCGGTCTCTTAATACCCTACCATGGGGACCAGCTAGATCGTTTACTACCTTGTCCTGTAAAAAATACTTATGCAAGAAAAGTGACACTAGTAGACAGTAACAACATCCCCGCAATGAATCACTATCTAACAGAAGACATTGGATAAATGTTTATGTATGTTAAAAAATGTAGGTTAAAAAATTAGCCCTTATTAATACATCGATAACAGAAAAAGCAGAATTGAAAAAAGAACAATAGAGAAAAAGGAGAAAAAAAGAAAACTAGTTATTTAGCTGTCCCACATGGCTGTTCTGATTGTACATTATGTCATGATACAAAATAAAAAATAAAAGTTATTTAAATTTAAATGAATGTGTGTGTTCCCGGTGCATTACTTTACTAAAAGCATTGAATTTAATATATAATTCATTAAAGTTTAAATTTATTCATCCAAAATGTTAATTGCTCCGAAAAAAAAAACAGCTATCGTTTAAAGCTATTTTAGTGAACTTATTATCATTCTATTTTCATTAAATATATCGCTTTTTATCTATAAAGTTAAAAATAGCTACGACGATATTTATTAATCTATATTGGAAATTTAAATAACATGTATTAATCTGTGAAATAACAAAAACTTGTTTGTTAAATTGACCGTATTGAGGCGACATCGATACGTGAGAAATATTAGCGTCTCCATCGAGTTTCAATTTACGACTTGCATGGACATTTCAACCTTTAGCCACCAGGTACGATCCATAAAGCGCATTTGTTTTACATTTTACATCCAATATATACTCTAAACGCAGCTTCTTAAAGCTTAAATTACAATGCTTCCTTCGAGAACACTGTCTCCATTTTAAAATAAGGTGTAATAAAATAACTTAAGGTCTATATTGAAGTAAGCAGATGGCTCACTGGTGCCGTTTGATGGCAGTTTGTCGTAGTAATAAGGTCTTGCACGTAGTGGACGTGAGAAGAGGATATCGTTTATTCTAATGAGGTTGCTCTGGACGCGTGCTGCTCTAGCGCGCTCTCACAATACACCAAGACGTACCTTTACAGATTTATTTTAGGTAAATACATATATACATGTATTCCTATACGTCAAACTTTTAAAACAATTTTCGGTACAGATTGGCACAAGATTTTACTCAAAAGAAGATAGCGATATTATTAAGCGTGAGGCTTATATTCAGATGATCGTGCTCCATCTACTAAACATCTTACACTAGCAAATTTATTATATATTAATGACTCTGTGCACTTACATCGACTTAAAACAATTAAGCTATTAAAAACTAGATTTTTTGTGTGATTCAATCCGAGGTGGAAAGATAGTTGTCCGCTTTCCACTGGACCCGATTGATAGAGGTTATGCTGTTTTCACTTTTCTCAAATGACATGTACTTAATACCCGTACAATGAAATTTTACAAGCCTGTTCCCACCATTAAAGTAAAAAAGTAATAATTAATTATACTTAAATCTTTATTTTTTAAATCAAGGTCTAGATTTACAAAAATGGTTTGCACGTAAGGCTAATTATGCGTAAACAATCCGTCGCCTGAAGGTAAAATTATTGAACAATATTTATTATTGACAACTTTTATATCTACAAATATAAATATCATGTTTAAATACAATATAATTAACATGTTATGACGTGTTTATTTTTAATTAACTTGAAAAACAACATCATCTAAGTAACTATATATGGTTCAAAAGGAGTAAGAGAATAAATAGCAAAGTACATAGTACATAGATGATTATAGTTAAGACGAGACACGAGGTTATTTCTTAACCAAAACGATCGATAGTGAACCGATTTTCTGTCCCTAAAACCTATAGGGGCGTCACGATCTTGTCAACATTTAAATTTAATATTGAGAGTGTCAGTTTGATGACATAGCGTTTAGGATTAACCGCTCGTGAAGCGATAATAATAATACAGCACAAATAAATAATTAGAGAATATAATTAAAAGTAAATTTATGTTTTTAATATAGGAAAAGGAAGTCATTAAAATGTATTGTTGTATGTATTCATTAAAGCAACTAATTGGAAATATATGTTGTTTGTATGAATAATTTAAATTGTAATTTGTTCCAGTATAATTTTGGAGGCGTGTGATGCGAGAGTGAGTGCAACATGATCCGCGATCCTCCGGCCATGCACAAGCCCGACACCGCAGCCAGTAAGTCACCTTAAAACACTACTTCCTAAATAACTTGCGTATTACTGTAATTCTCATTTAAAAGCAGAGTAACAAACTTAGAGTAATTGCTTGCGTACTACTAGTACGCAAGCAATTACTCTAAGTTTAGGATTATTGTAATAATATGAAGTGATCAGTGGATCAATGCAAATTTAAATCACTGTCTATGAATTTGTGGTTTTTGGATCTTTCACCAATTACCAATTATTTGGTGTTTGTTTTTTAATCTACGTATTAACTACTGTTTTAGACATTTACAGAACATGTTGTCAATTAAAATAACAATGGAAACAATTCAGTTCTAATAATTGTATACACACTTGACATCAATAGAATACATATCATAGATAAAATAACTAATCAACTGTATTATTGAGTCATGCCTTTTGTTACTTAAAGTGTGTGTTACTTAATAACCAAATGTTTGTAAACAAAATAGATACCTTAACATGGTTGAGACCCTTTTCTATTTTTCACAGTGTTCATTAATTTATTCGTATAAGAACTTACATTACTTTAAATATAGCCATTTTAGTACAAAAAAAAATTAAGACATTTATACTTTAACCGAAAATCAAATATGTCATTTTGGTTTTACGTAGACATTCGTCAAAAAGCAAGAAGTAATATAAAAAGTAAATTTCATCAATCTACCAAAAAAATAATACAAAGTCGGTTTGCTGATGTCAATTTTTTATAATATTAGGACAAACAGGTCGTGAATAAAACGCGGGAAGGGTTGTGCCATAAACCGACCGGCAGCGTCCGTCGCGATATTAAAAAAGGGGACGAACGATATTGCAATATCACATTTATGCGAAATGTCCAACACCCAGATAGTATTGATAAAAATAAGCCATTTTTTATTGTACTACGTCTGTGTGCGTACAATATAATGTTGGACACTTTTAAACAAAACAAATTGAAGTTTATTGTAAAACAACGTCATTTCACTTCAAACAAGGCTATTATCCAATAAAGTAACGGACTCTGCTCTGTACTCTTATATTGATTTACAACGAATTCGAAGTTGCACGATCTTTACGCCCTTCTACAGCCTTCACACATAGTATATGTTCACAAATGCTCGCAGACACAGCCCAAGATATTAACTATTATAAACGGAAGTCGAATGAGGAAAAAAATAGAAAGTTAAAGTTTTAACATTATTAATGTAGATTAGATGATAGCTACCCAACTTTTATGACGTACCCTCCTTTACGCCCCCTATACAAGAAAAAATCCAACGCCCCATATTACATCATAGATTAGACCAATTTTATCTGTCCGTCTATTATCTATTAATAATAACAAATTAATTCTCGGTCCTTCTTTCTCTAATCGTGCTCATCGTTGTGGTAGCAGACGATCGTAATTAATAATTACTTGTCTGACATTACTGTCCCAGCGCCCCCCATTTGCCTTTGGACCAGTTACTGCCCCCACAAAAAGCTCCTGTTCCCAATAGGGGGCGGTACTGCTCTTGTTGAGAACGTATGGATTAGAGAATAGATAGGTTTTGGCATAGCAAAACAAAACGCAACGCGTTACCTAATCGTAAATAATGATACTTCAAAAACGTCCCCCTTCTGGTTTTCGCGGCATTTTATGAGCCTTTATCATAATCAAAATCGTGTTTCACGTTATTACAGACATTAAGCTCATTCGAGAAAGTGGAAAATGTAATAAGTAACGAGTTCCTTTGTAATATATTTTGAACGGGTACTCATATTGTTTTCAGAGTGTAATACCAAGTTATTGGTAGAGATAAATCGGGGCCTTCCAATAAAAACATAAATTGTTTTTGTTTAATATTCGGAAAACAAGACAATATTATTACTCAAGCTTATAGTAGAGGAGCCTATAATATAACTGATGCTTAATCTAATGTTGTAGACACTCTATAAACATTCTAAATAACGTACAAAATCAATGCCATTTCAAATCCAGTCCACTCATCACAACACTGTTAGACGTTAATGACCAGTAGTTGAAGTATAGCTACTGGTGCCCAATTTATTTTTCATTTCTTTAGGATGTTCGAATAGGATAAACCTACCGGGGAGTATTTATTTTCTTATTTGTTTGCAGTGCTCTGTAATGTAATAATGTGTAAAATAAACTTTATTTTTGCTTTGATTACTTTGTTGATCGTGTGCCACATTGTGTCAACAGTAAATTCACAAAGCGAACATTGTAACGGCGATCGAATGGTAAACGTTTCCTGTTCATGATAGCCAGCCGCGAGAAGGATTTCAATTTGTACAGTAATAACGCAACAAATTCACATGAGCGGCGAATGCACAAGCATGGCCGGAAAATTGCGGAGACAGTGGGCCGGGGGCCCGCGGCGCTGGGCGGCCCTGATAAAATTTATGGCCACTTCCCCTTTAAAACAATATTGAGGGCTCAGTTGGGATTTATGTCTCGCCGCCGTTGCAGCGACTCAATTTATTCTTCAATTTTTCATACAATAACTCACATACGTATTACGAGTGATGGATGAAAAGGACTAACTTTCGGGCTTTAATAAGAGCCTCCAGATGCGAATCTCCAAATTGGTTGAAGTTTATTGCCCACTTATGTCAGGCTTAAGTTTCGCCTTGAGCCTTTCTCTCAGAAAATAATTTATGACGTAGATTGTCTCGACTCGGCAAAACTTCGACCCGAGTAATGTATTCACAATAAACTCAATACGTGGATCGAGTTATAAGAGTTCATAAAATTCTTATGTAATAATTCGTCGAAAATATTCTCAAGTGCTCGTTCCATTGTAAAGAAAATATCAAGAATGGAATCAATACGCTCCTTTGATCAGTTGTTATACCTCTATAGTTTTTTATTAGCTACATACGATATGACTTCCTTAATTTAACTACTTCAACATTATTTAGTTCAGTACTTATCTGATTATGTCCAAGGTCTAGACAGGCTACATTTTGGGGCATAAGTAGTCAAGCTTATGTTTCAGTTTTTTATGACATGTATATATAGGTTTATAATTCTTGCCAGTAAAATTAATATTGCCTGCGTTCATAAAGTTGCGTGCGTCTTATTTTTATTTTAATTAAATTGACAACAAACAACTTCATTAAATCAGGATCAAGAAGTAAATAAAGTTCACTTGACAAATATTTGTTAGTGAATAGGTTTGTCGCGTTTGACATAAAATGTGAAATTGTCAATGATTCATTCAGTTGACAATTTTCTGAAAAAATAATTTCATATAATATGCCTATTCCTATTATAAACTGACGTAGTTCACAATCGGTCGGTGACAGATACATCACTAGTACAGTCGCGGTAGTAAATGGTTATTGGCCGCGAATCGTCGCTCAAATAAAAACAAGTAGCATTTCGATTAAGATATGAGAAACAAGACTCTGCCATTCAATATAAACAACTTAATTATAGATTTTATGGCTTTGAAAGTCTCAATAAAGGCTTATCTTTTTAATCATAGTTATAAACGCAATCATTACAAACCGCACTTAAAAATTGCTCATTTATAAAATAATTGTAAGAATATGATTTATATTAAAAAGCATAGATAATATTGACCAGTTGGATTTTATATGTTGCTTTCGTTTATTATAACTACAGTTGACGATTGACTAATTAGTGGATTCTTACGTAAGATCTAATAAAAAAGTTGGAAGAACTGAAAGGGATGGTCAATGTCAATCTTTCAGGATTCGAGTTAGTTTTTTTTTTTTTAAATAAGGTCCGACCATCGAATATCGTGTACATATGTTACTAAATTATTCGATCTGTTTCAATGAACTTTCTCAATTTTTTTAATTACTACTTTTACGCGACCGTGTAGGTACTTTATAAAACAAATCGAGGAAGAAACAAATAACTAGGAAAAACCGGCTGTTCAACTTCACCAAATAAAGGAAGACCCTTAGATTTTTTAAGCCGGTTTTTAATCTGCTTTTATTTTTGAGAACAGTAATGATTTTGAGGCTTTTCATTAGACCCCACGAGCACTCGTCGCCTGTAGACAATTACTTTTATCTACAATTTCCACAGCTAAAACCAATTAAGACACGGTATTCTGCCATAAAATAATTGAAATTTTAATTGCTCAAACAGAAAACTCTTTCTTTAGAAATCGTTTACCACTGCTATTAGGCTTAATTCAAAAATTAATTTAAACTTTCACAAGGTTGAGTTGAGTCGGGGAAGCGAGCGCCGGCGTAAAGGCAATATCAATTTCATAATTTTAATTAAAAAAATACTAACTTCTCTGATGACAAAGTCTCGTACTTTTTTAATAACGGAAATGTTAACGACGGTGGATTTTAGTCGGGCCTTTCAGCTGCACGGTGCGTTCCCGCTTCCCGCTGCCTTCGCGCGGGGTCAGTTTAACTTCTAGTCTAATATAAAGAGGAAAAGCCAGTACAATTTAAACAATTAGTACCAGGTGTTGTCCGTATGAGTTTTGTAATCTATCTTTTACTGTCGATCATATGCAAAAATTGTCACCACGTCCATACATTAGCTACACCTACACCTTATCCAGCACGTTTTTAACAGTCAATGTTGTAATTTTGTACACATACAGCAGTTATTAAAATATATAAAAAAGATAATCAATGTACACACGACCTCTACTATCTTCTTCAAATTGGAGTAGATACTAGTTTACCAGTCATTAAACGAAACGTAAAATAAAAAAATCACAATTAAATTTGTGTTGAATTATTTTATATTCTATTTGTCTATACTATAATTCTTCATCAACAATTCTAGTTCTATTTTCTATAAAGATAAAATGAAATAAATAACAAAGACGTTAATTGCAATGGAACATGTCATCGGTGTAGAAAGTGAGGCGATGTTAATTGCTTTTTTCACTCTTTATTAAAGCGAAACTCGTATTTGGTTAAATCTAATTGGAGCCCGCATAATGGATACGGCAACGGCGCAATTAACTCCATTGTTTAATGACTGACCGACTGCTAAAACTATACAAGCTATAAAAGCATTTAGAATCGCCCCGGCTGCTCTAATTATAATATAACGCAAATGCATTAGTTTTGCACTAAATATTAACGTTGTAACGTAACGCCTTTCATTGTGCTGTTACAACGAACGTGAATTACTTATAGTTATGTAATATAGATTTTAAGGGCTTTTGTTCGGGATGAATAATGAGGATTAGGGCCCGAATTAAGAAATGAATTTCAATTACGTTGTTAGCCTTTAAAAAGAGTTTTTTTTCGTTTTTAGAAAAGTTGCAAATGTAGAGAAAAGGATTAATAAATAAAAGTAGTCCTAATTGTCAGTGAAATAAATTATTTTAACCTGGTCTTTTTTGTCATAGTGATGCGTCTCCGCCACCCTGGATACGGCTCAGCACGATCTCAATCTTTTGAGGATCATATGATCCATATTCAAATTATTCCAGATCCATAGAATCGATATTTACTTATGAAACTTTAAGTGGTAATCAGAGAAACAAGTGAAAACGATTATTTATTGTAGTAATTAAACTACTAGAACCCCATTTGTTGTTAAATGTATGAAGTGAACGATTCCTAAAGGTTATTTAGGACATTTTAAGATAACGAACATCGATCACACAAAAAAATAAATAAAAATGTCAGCTCTAAACTAATGATCAGCATAACGTTACACGTACACATAATATAACGATATGGGAAGGCCATGTTAATTGCAAAACGCAATGAACGATTGCAAATTGCACGGAATGATTGCGGCCCGGTCGTGATGCGGGTTCATTACAATAACCTGGCATTTAATTGAATCCGAGGAATGTTGCCTACTGTCGTCGACACGCGTGAATACTTGAAACTATACGGTTATACCCGACTAGAACTATTAAATACCCGGCGTTGCCTAATGCGGCGCGCGTTAAGTGATCCCCGTGTCTTTTGTGGAAGTCCAGTGTTGAACGCAAAAAATACTTTAATGCAGTTATGTCTATACTTACCTTATTGATTTAGATGAAAACAATTAATGGGTTTATAGGAACATGTTTGTGTACATTTGTGTCAATAATTGTGACGCGTAGCTCGGTATGGATACGTTCAAATTATGTGGCTATTCAATTTTTGCGTGTGCGCGCGTTTGATGATAATAATAGCAAAAAATATATATCAAAACATACACATAGTTAAACATGTATTCCAATCCTGTGCTTGGTGAAAGACAACTGATAAAGGATGATTAGTTTTACCGTAATAACTGGCCAAGTGAGCGATCTCAACAACAAAGTCACCACATAGCTGTTCCACTGTTGACATATTATCATTGTTTGACTACTGAGATGGTGATGGGTTAATCTCAGTATAACGTTACGGGAACCTTACAGAGAACTTGTTTGTGTGCCGTTTTCCATACTAGTAAGTTACTATTATGTCAGTGAGGATGAAATGAGTGGATATTACTGATATTTCCACCTGTTCCATTATTTTCATTATGAGTTTAGCTTTATGACCCTCATTGGGTCGTTTTAAAGCATAATATTACTGTTTGTATTACTTATTAATTAGAAATTATGAAGGAAAATGTAATTAAATTAAATAGGAACTCTTGCCTTGCCATCAATTATACTTAATTAAAACAGACACTGACTTTTTACACGATATTGGCACACTTAATTCGTTTTTTGACTGACTTTGATTAGTATAAGGTCTACAAATACGTGAAAATAGGTTACGGATCTATTTCCCTATCGGACTCTGCTGAAATCTTTAAGTGAAACTATAAAATCCTAGGGTTAACAGATATTAAAAATACTCGCTTTGCTGAGTTATCAATTTGCTGTTTAACGATAGTACTGTTTTTTTTTATTAGGAATATAAGTATCTATCTATTTAAAATGGATTGTTGTTAGTCGCACTTATAAGAGTGAGGTTATTTAATTATGTGTGCCCATTAAGTTATCTCAGATTTTAATATTTCGAGATTGTGCTTAACACTATATAAAATTGTCACAATGAATTCGTCTGAAACTACAGTTATACTAAAGGTGGAAAAGCAGTTCACACACTCTGAAGCCCCCGCCACATACACTGCACGCCATTGTCGCACCAACAACGCCAAAATAAATTACTTTTTATCCATTCCCTGGTTTCTTTTCATTTCAGTGGCTTAATACGTTTGCGGGAACCGCCGGCCTGTGTTAGCAAAATTATACTGCCTTCGCAGTTCGGTAGCCAAGTCTCTATCAAATTCTCTCGGCGGTAATAAAAAGAAAATAATACGAAGCGGCTTCCCTCGCCGATATTAATACACGCTTCACGTTATTAACACGCCTTTTATTTTTTATTATCTGTATTACATTTCACATGAACGTATAGGTCGCTTGCCAAAGCTCGGATTAAGATAGCCAGCGAATCTATTTTAGTAGGTCGAATATTGAAGGAACTATATACAAATTGTAAAAGATGTGATGAACACGATGTTCAAAATATTAATAAAAGATAACATTGTTCTCTTTAATTCATCCAATAAGTACAGAATAAGAAATATTTCTTAATACGGGAGCACCCGATTAGATAGACAAAGATGATAGAAAAAAATTAATATTGAAATGAACGTAATTAGAACTTGCGAAAACAAAGTAGATGCTTGAAAAACTGATGCTTAGTACCATCAATCTAGATCGGACAATGAATCCTTTTAAGTAAATTAACTGACTTTGTTAACGATGTCCGAGAACAGCGTAATGACTATAAAAATTAACAAGAATGGAATATTTACGCCCTTTTATGGACTACCCGCATATTACATCGCAACTAATACGATCGTACAATTTAACACAAGTCTCCACTCAAGTCTATGTAGTTTAGTGTTGAGAAAGACTCCGCGAATCGATATACTCGATCAAGTCGTTATAGCTTGCCGAGTTCGCTCCATAATTACGGAACTAGTAGTAAGCGTAGCCAGAAATGGATAAAACGCGTTTGCAACCGCACGTACTCTTTTCTTGCGGTGGGTGAGTCTCGGGGAAACGGTGTAGTTGTTTACATATGGATTAAAAAAAACTGAAGTTCATATTCATCGTTGTACAGTCTTATAATCAAAGAGCCTTATGCTGTCGAAACAGAATACATTACTTCGTGATTGCCACGTAAGTACGCGTCTGTACCGCATCATCGATCCACCATTATAACCGCAGCGTAATGAGTAAGCATCAATACATCGCATTAAATTACGTTAGACTTAAAGCGTATCATTTTACTTTATGAGGTCTGGATGCAATGATGCCTTCACTTATTCTACAGACATGCTGCAGTTTGATTTTTAACCGACTTCAAAAAGGAGGAGGTTATCAATTCGTCAGTATGTTTTTTTATGTTTGTGACCTCAGAACTCCGCTCCTGGTGAACCGATTTCGATGATTCTTTTTTTGTTCGAGAGCTAATGCTTTCCCATTGGTTCCATTTTTTGTCAAGATCCGACCGGTAGTTTTTGAGTTATTTTTAATAATGCATAATATGACAAAGTTTAACTTTACTTTCTTGGCTTACGTAGGCTAAACTATACAACTTACATTAAAATGATGTATGAAATAATTGTAGCTCTTTACATAAGATAAATAAAAGTCCACGATGACATATATCTATCTTCTATGGTTGTCTCACAATAACCATTTTTTTCTTAGGAAAAATTAATTAAAACGCACTCGATACTTACTACGCGATTATTCGTGTTCGGTATGAATCCTTATCCATTTAAATGTGTTAGTTATCAAGACAATTTAGTGTAGATTATAATTGTTCTTTGAACTATATCATTCTGACCAATAGTTTAGAAGATATCAAAAGTTTATACTACAAAGTAAGTAAAAACTTCGCGCAAGTGATTTTTTTTTAAAGAATTGCGTCAAATTATTTAATACTTTTAAGTGCATTTGTCGTTTTTGAATATAGTTTTTTGAAGTCGAATTTCTTTTTGTTTAATTTTTTTTTTGTATTTTAAATTTTTACACATACATCTTTGTATAGAAGTGTGTAACAGGAAGCCAGGTAAGCGCGCGCTATTTGATTAGACCAATGAGAAAACACGCGGTGCTACAGTTGGCATATTGTGGTAGTCAGATGAGGTATGGTACCAAACCAATCCATTTTCCGAGAGCTCTTGTGAATGCCATAATACTTTATTATTAATGTTGTAACGAATAAGGCGACGAATTATTATTTCAACAAGAATATTTGACTAAATAAAACATAGATAACGAAATAAAAATTAGATGTGTTAATAAAACAAAAAAAAACTTTAAAAAATAAGATACTAGCAACTCGCCCCAGCTTCACCCGGGAAGATAGATAAACAAGTAAAAGAATATATTCTAATTGTTAATACGCGACCGGAAAAGTAATTGTAAAAAGAAAATTTATTGGCGCATTTGCAAACCCTACTTTCATGTTTAAAATACTATTGCATGTATTAAAATGACATGGACGCGTAAATAGGATTGATAGTAAAACGTAATATCTAATTGTAATGTTGAGAGTAAAATAATGATGGTGTTTAGCACGAAGCTTGTAGATTTATGTTTCCGCACATAACGATCTCGTAGCAGCGTGGGCGGTGTACACACGGCTCCCCGCGGCGTACTAATTGCCGGCTGCGACGCCCCTGCTCTACATCATCTTTATTATTTTATTATTAACGAACCGTCATTAATATAGTCCAATTAACTTTATTGTCGCGACGTCGGCTCCAATAAACGAGACGTATCGGCGGCCGTGCTCCAGTGATCGATTGCAATGAGTTATGTCCACCTAGTTACCCCTTCAATTGGCCTCCTCGATTGGTTTGACGTACCCGCCATTATTATGTGGACGCTGCTCCGATAAATTGGTACTGATTGTTTACTAACGCCAGTGTTTATTTTGTACCGTGTATCGAATGATAGGATTTTATCATACTTCAATTTTCCTTCTGACTTGTGATTACGGAAAAGGTTTATTCGTAAATGTAATTTATTAAATGGTATAATATATAATATTGTATATAATAAACATAACTATTTTTACTTTTAACTAAACATTTATACACTTTAAATTAACATTATGGATTTATAATATT
>JWHW01025485.1:306256-340604 GCA_000931545.1 Papilio glaucus | reverse complement strand
TGCTACAATATGAGGTTCTATGTTATCTATAAATTTATTGTTGTATTTGTTTATTTTGTGACCGTTAACTCGCTACGGATCAGAAACAAATCGTGTTAGCTCTCCATAATGAATGCGGTCTGTGTGCAGTTCTTCATTAATTCTCGAATCGATCAATTGTGGCAAGGTATAATTTGAAATACATAGGGTTCATACTAGTGAACATTTAATAGTTTTTAATTAAACAAATAAAATCCAATAATTTGTGTTCGTTGTATTCTCCACATGAATTCAATTGTCTTTGATCGATAATGTCTAAAGCTTGATAGAAGCATAAATTGCACACGGATAGATTTACCTGTTGATCATTTTTTCTGTTTTTTTTGTAACTTTTTAAACTGATGTAAAACTTTATTATGATTCTCTACGACATAAGCTTTCTTGGAATTAGTTGAAGACCTACTTAGCTACTTTGATCGACTACTTTTAACAAACATACATATAAGATGGGAAATATTTGTTTGCTTGGAATCGATACTGAAATTACTGAACCGATTTGTATAATTCTTTCACGGTTACAAAACCACATTGTCTAGAAGTAAGCATATGCTCTTTGTATTGCATATTTTTTAATTACATTATTGTAATTTTGAAACTTACCTAGGATACGAAATGTTAGTACAAAAATGAATGTTATGCTTAGAAATGACGACATCTACTCATGTACATATGTGCGCACTAAGTCACACCACTGCGTAATTGCGCCAAGTCTTTTCTCTACATACCGGATGAGATCCCATTTCTGTTATAGATTATTTTAATAGCGTCGTTACAGTAACTAAATTGCTACGACACAGTTATCTCTAACTACTAAGGTATAAGAATTTACAAGTATGTTAAGGCTAAAATCATCTTATGATGTAAAATGTGGAGGTAGTATTCAGAAGTCTTACCAATAATCTCGAGCATTTCCGTACGACATTTTAAATGCAAGGTTTTATATTGATTGGTAGTAATCCGGTAATCAAGTTTTAATTACAGGTTTCGATATTTTTTTTTTAATTGCAAATGAACATTCTTATGCCTTATTTAAATTCTAACGGCTCGGTTAAGTGCTAATATCCGTTTGTTGCGATAACATATATGTATGTTCGATATTAATCAAGCAAATGTATTCAGAATACATTAATTACTAAATAATACGCTTTATAACCACGAATATAAATAATTCATAAATATTTACATTTATTAAAGATAGAAAAAGGAAACAGCTCAACTCTTTTACTCATAGATTAACATCACTCTTTCTTCGTTTGCATTTATACATCTACTCAAAATGGCTTATAGTTACTGGTTGATCTATCAGAGAGATTATGATCACCCAATATTATCAGTGACAATACTGAAAAAGTTCGTCAGTGTCATTAATACTATTGAAGATAAATATTCGCCTATAGCACGTTGACACTTTATATTTACACCAAATTTGTCTTAATATTATTCGACCCAAATCTTTGTTAGATTTGGGTATTAGCAATGTTATTTCTGCAAATATACCGAGTGGAAATGGTTTTTAAAATAGTCTCCTATAGGTCATCCGCTAATTTTGTTTTATTGCCCTTAACACTGAATGATGGATACTTATAACCCTGTATAACTTAATTCTTTTTTAAGTAATAATATTTTTAAGCTGCCCTATTGACTCTCTGACTCTTTCTTTAAAACTTATGACTTTCTTTGTTAAAGATTATTTTTAATTTGCTTAAGTATGAATACTTATATTTGGATATTAATCGGTCTTTCTTTTCACAGATCAGCAGGAAGAGAATAAATATGCACTCAGCAACACCGTGACGGGAGCCACAGGGGGCGCAAGATTATGTGCTCAGTGCGGGAAGGTCATCACCGAGAGGTTCCTACTGAAGGCTATGGAGAGATTCTGGCACGAGGACTGCCTCAAGTGCGGCTGCTGCGACTGCCGTCTCGGCGAGGTCGGCTCCAAGCTCTACTACAAGGCCGACCTCATGCTGTGTAAGAGAGACTACCTTAGGTAAAGCTTTTCTTGTTATAAATCTTTGTGTGTACATATTAGCTGCAAACACCACACGCTTCGTTGGGTTGTTTTCTTTTTTCTTCTAATTTTACAATTATTGACAACATATTATCGAAAAATACATTTTCACCCCTATATCTTACAACCATCCATACGCAGCCACCAGAGTGACACATGGGAATGGTGAGACTACAACTACCAACAATCACAATAAGTCTTAACAACTCAGCCACTCAACTTTAAATAAAATTAAATTCAATGGATGTTTATTAATACTATGAATTAATTCGATTTTTGCCAGTCTTTCTAGATCATGGCCGTGAACATTTTTTTATTTTGAAGTTATACGAGAATCCCTTTTATTTGTGTTGAAATTGATTCCCGGAATTTAACATCTGATATTAATTACGCATAAACCTTTAATGAAGGTTTTCTCTTTTCTTTGTAAAAGTAAAAATACATTTCTCATAAAACAGTTTTATGATCATTACTCGAAACTTGATATTGAGTCGAGGTGCGTAATCATCGACGAAATGAACCGTGCTTAAACAGGAAATTGTTTACTCAAAATTTTGCTGTGGCGATCAATTATCCTCTGCTCATATGTTCAACCCTTTATTACTGTGACCGTATAATGTCACGTGAAGTCTTACACAAACGGTGTAATGGTATACGTAACGTATATTTATAATATTAAAATTATTTCTTCGTAAACAATCCTTGTACGTCCAATTTACTAGACATTTATGTCCAGTAAATTGGCCTAAAATATGGCATAAGAAATTTATATAATCATCTGTAATTTGATCAGGGCCTAGATTATAAATTTTTGGATACTATGTACATACATTGATACATGACAAGAGGGGGTGGCCGACCTAAATCTAGGACAAACACTATTTTCGGGTTCAACCTTATATGGCTTTTGAAATTTAACAGATAGCTCCAGATTTAGCTCCGTAACCCACTTGTGATCTATAAATTATCTATGATGAGGGTATAAATTTCTTATGCTGTATCAGAATAAACGATTTTTGTGTGTAGACTGGTAATTGTGAGTATTTTCTTCATCTTAAATCCAAAAGCAATTATTAAATTGCCTCAATTTATCTTTGGATTAAAATTTGGAAAAAAAATTACTTCTCTTATGACAGTCCAGCAAGGGTGGGGGATATGTCATTAATAAAAATAATTTATTGTTTTATGAGAGGGCAAAATGACTCACATAGATAATCTTCACAGACCACCAGCATTGCCCATCTTCAACTTTTGAGACGTATATCAACTATCATTCATCATATGTATGTTTAAATTTTTAATCGAAACCAAATCATAATATTAATACAATAAACGTCATAAATACGAGGAGTATTTTTACTATTTTATGTTTATTTACATCTAATTTATATTTAATCTTAAATGGTGTCCAATTGTGTTTAGAGGCCAAGTGTTTATTATATGAATGGGCGCCTATATGTACGTTTATTGTATTGTATATTTTGCACGTTGATGTTCATACTTATATTTCTCTGTGTTTAACAGGTTATTCGGTGCCACCGGCAATTGTGTAGCGTGCAACAAAGTCATTCCTGCGTTCGAAATGGTTATGCGAGCAAAGAGTTTTGTGTACCATTTAGAATGTTTCGCCTGTCAACAGTGCAATCACAGGTAAGTTTTACTTTAATAGATAATGCCTTTGATTTCTACATTATAGACTTATCGTCCTAAATTCCGTTTTTTGTAATTATACATCAGATGATTTGTTTTCAACATATTCATAAAATTGCCTAATGATGTTAGGTCATAAATTTGAGATTCGCATTCAGCAATTGTTGTTCTCTAGGTGAAAGCTTTGTTTTATATTATATTCCTCTTATATGTATTACAAAAAAATAAAAGATTATAACAACATCGTCCGTAAAAGATAACCGCAATAAACGTGACGATGACCAAATAATAATAAGATGAAGAACAGTAATTATAAACACTAACAAAATGTTTGTTTTTGGATAAAAGTAGAAAGTACCATAATGTTTGATTCATATCTAATGACTCCCTGCATATCAGTGATCATAAACCTTGCTCAGGTTCTGCGTGGGCGACAGATTCTACTTGTGCGACAACAAGATACTGTGCGAGTACGACTACGAGGAGCGGTTGGTATTCGCCAGCATGGCCGCAAACCCCAGCGGCCTGGCGCATATACGAAGACAAGTTAGTGGACTACAGGTAACATTAACTTCTTTACTAAATCTAAAAACTATTCTTGATTTCAAATCCTTTAAAATGAGAGTCTATCTTTAATGTATTCACATTATGAGTGTATTCATATGAAATCCACAGCAACAAAATTTACGAAACTTTATATAGACCTTAAAATGTCTATGATTAAAATCACATGTTGTCTATGATACGTGATATGACGAAAGTATTTGTTGTCAGTTACATAAACATTCCTGACGCATCTCACCATTTATCGCCAGTCCAAGTGAAATATATAAAAGTAATTCGGAGTGGACTTGCAATAAGCAATTGCAATACGTCGCTGCACTTTTGTGTGCCGCCAAATTTCAAAAGTGTGCCGCCAAATTTTGCGAATATGTAATGATGTTAATATTATTAAATTATATCAATTAAAAAAATATTTTAATTATTAGCTTGTAATTAATCCCGTAATAAACGTTTAATTATTATTATTATTGAAGCAAATATTAGTTTATTCTATATATTTAAAACTTTTGTTATAAACTATTTATGGAGTGTGTTGTAGTAAGTAAATAGTTTTTATCTTTTTCTTTGTCTGCCGCCAAATTTTTAAATCGTTAAATGTGTGCCGCCAAATTTTAAATCGTTAAATATGTGCCGCAACAAAAAAAAAAAGGTTGAGAATCACTGCTCTAGACTAAGGCGTATCAGACAGATTTACTGCTCACAAACCAAAAAAAGGACAGTGTGTAGATACACAGTTGTATCTGTTATTATTGGTGAGTACCCAAAAAAAAATACTAGGTGCGTGCCAGATAGTGATGCGCAGACTTTATCCACACCTATGATATAAGCGCTATATCCGTATCTTTATTTATCGCTAATTGTATATTTTAAAATATAAAGAATTTTATAGAAAGGATATTTAGGCGGACCTTTTTACTTTTACGTAAACGTACATACGTATGATATAGCAGAATAACGATGCTGCGTTTTATGTGACGAGAACCGGAGATCCAATTACTGGTAACGAGGCGTTTCATCTTAGTTCTACAGGACGACAATGCAGCTATATACATATGTATATCTTGGTATACTCACCGTGTCTGATATGAATATAGGTGTACATTTATATATCTTGATTCCTCATTGTTATAGCAGATATTTATTTTGGTTATTATTTTCATAAAACTGAATCGCCTCGCTAGTCTATGTATATTTCCACTATAGACAAATTATATTAAAACCGCGTAGCACACCTAAAATTGTTTGACGTAATACTAGAGGCATGTCTAATCAGTACCTACGCACTGCACCAACTTTGCAAATTATCTTCTAAACTATGTGATTATTACAGTGTCACGTTGACAGGCCATGTATAAAGATTTTAATTAATGCCCTGATTACAATGATCGATTGATTTTCCAAAATAGTTCAGACGACGTTTCAACGTAGTTTTTAATGAGTAACATATTGTCTTTCTCACAATTAACATCGGTCATAAAGTTCTTTTAAATAATTACTTAACTTTCTTCTGACGTGGACCAATGCTGTTTGTGGGAATGGAAACACGTTTTCTGAGTTGGTCGCTCACGATGCCGAGGGCAACGTCACAGTCAGTGTTATTATTCCAATATTATCGATTTTACACAGATTCGGATATTAAAACAAAATATAGTCTTATGTTACGTACAAGCCATGCCTGTACCTAGTGTTCAAATTAATTTTAAAAATCATATTGTAGCCTTTAAAAAACTATAAGTTTAAAATAGACGTTTTATTATGTAGTTTTATTCTTCTTTAATTGTTTTTTAATATTTTTTGTAGAGTTTTTAGTTTTAGTGTACACGCTTTTACTAAAATATGCTTTCTAATTTTATCAACATTAATAAATGTGACTTAATAGTAATTTATAAATATATACATCGCGGCGTGAAAGACTGGACAGATTTCGTTAACTCTTTTTTGTGTGTCTGTTATTGTTAGGAGAAGGTTCTTATGAAAATAAAAATAAGAAATTGCACGAAAAATTGTAAAATTGTAGAAAACTGAGCGACCATATCAACTTTCTAATGTAACCTTAGTGCTTTTAGCATAAATCGTTTGACAGTTGGCGCGATTGACAGAATACACGCAAATGTATTCAAATATGCGCCAGAAACTAAGAATGTTGTGTATCAGTAAAGCACTATGTAAATAAATAATACACTTTTTATTAAATTAATTATACCGATTCGAATTCAATATATAGACTGATGATGATGATGAATTCAATATCCACAGTTAAGACGAGGACGGAGAACGTGTGTGGGGACAGCTAGTAAAAAAAAAAGATATATTATGATTTTTTTTAAGTTTGTACATACGTATAATATGAATAAGAGAAAGTACTGGATATTTTTATATAAATGCCATTTTAAATCCAGCTCATAACTGCAATGTTTTGATCTATTAATAGCAACGTTTGTTTATGTTTTACTTTATTTATTTGAGATGCTCCCCATTTCAAGTGTTCCAATTCTAAATAAAGGGCACGTGAAAAAGTCGACTCAGCGTAGTAAATAAGTCCCGCAAGGACACTGTTAGTGGGAGATTCTATCTCCACTTTATTATGTTTCTTTTGTGATCATTAATCTTTCTCGTACGAACGCTTGTCGGAATGCGAATGTGGGGGAATCTATTTCATTTTATGAGCCGCGCGAGTGGAGGGAACCCATTCAGCCGCACGACATTTCTAATCGACTTTTTGATTGCGCTCACGGTCTACTGTTGGGAGTTCGGCGAGAGAATTGCCAACATCGAAAATCGAATTACCCATATTTGCGTATTTTTTTGTTTATTTTTTATGTCATTTCCCTAGCGGGTATGAAATATGGTGTCAATAGCATCCTAGTAATATTAACACAGTGTCCGCAATAAATAGAATGATTGCCATTATATTTCCTATTATAAATAATAATATTCCTATTAAAAATATTTCCTTTTATTGATGAGTTTTAAAATAGTTCGCTTTTTTACTTTAGGCCTATTTTTATTACTATCTTTTACTAAACTTCTCCTGCGCTTGCGTTCATTATGTTGGGAGATAAATATGCTCGTAACAGTGTCATTAGAAATCGGAATTCTTTAAACTTAATATACTATGTGTAGTATATGCATGATACCTTATAAGTTAACCGGACCACATATCAAGGAAGTCTTCGGAAGCCTATGACCAACAGTGCAAAGACTAATATTTGGTACTAAATCCAGTTGTAGGCGTCTGTTGGCTGGACATGATGACGATAATGGATATATCTGAATGTGTGCAGTCGCCTAGCGGCGGATACCCCGGAGCACTGGTGGAAAAGGAGGTGGCGGGGTGCGCGGGTGCGGACGATGCGTCCAGCGGGTACGGCAGCCCGCCCGACCCCGAGCCCGTGTGCGACGCCGCTCGATGACCGCTGCCGCCGCGCCGACTGCTCGCCTCGGTTAGTACCACTCACCATCTACACTGCCACCATGTACAATACACACTAGCACATGGGTTTTAACAAAAAACAAGAACGGTTTCTCTATATATTAATACTGGCTGTTGCCCTTGATTTCTTATTTCCTGGATTTTTTTGTTATTTGCTTTCATATAATAACTTGGAATTTTTTCATAATTTCATAATTTCAATAATTTTGTTATTGTCAAAATCACAATTTGACATTCACATACTAATTAGTAAGATTATTTATTCGTAGTGCAAACATAAGATGATAAAGAATGGTAATTGCAGTCAAAGACTATACGAGCTCACACTCACAATTTTATGTTTATACAGTCCTAACTGTACCTACTGATGTAGTATGATTTTGACGCGTGTGGGATTCTATGTGTATGTCTCTTTGAAATATATTTAGCAGTTTCCATAGCAAAAAGAGAGACCGGCACGAGTTGCGTCAGAGTAATCTTGTTGACAAAGTAACAGACTGTCATTAGAAGTATTATAAAAAGTTCGATTATAAAATCCAAAGTCTAATGCTTAAAATATAAAATATACAATCAGTCAATAAATAACAGATACAGGTCACTGGCTTGTATTATTTGCAGTTTTTTGTCGCTTTCCTACCCCACGTTACATTTGAAATGTTGTAATATCAGTGTGTATTTGTTTTAACTTTTTTTGGTTTATAGACGTGACAGGCATACGATCTTCGTATTAATACAATGTAATTGTAACAATTTGTCTTTTTCAGGTAAAACCTCACTGATTCCTGGCGGCGAGGTGGGGCCGCGTCGGATCAGTGTCTAGAGCGAGACACGTAAAAACATGCGGTGAAATTTAAATGTTATGTGGCGTTTCATTTTATCTAAGACCAACGGTGTAACGAACCGTTTCCGGTGTAACGCTTTATTTTTGTATCATAAACTTCTTATGACGTAATAAAGAGCATTCGATGGCAGCTTATTAAGAATGTATAAAGTGCAATTTAATTAGAGACGCTCATAAGCGGCGATGTGGCCCCTCGTAAGTGGTTAAGTGCAGAATTAAGTACATCGAAGAGTCTCGATGGACGTATTTTAAAAGCATCTACCGTGTACATTAGGCTAGGAGGCGGGCCGTGTATATGTGGCCACTTTACAAAATGTCCGGGATGAGACGATAACGTTGTCAGAACACGATATTTCCATTATGTATACGATTTGAGACTACATGTTAAGATAGCGCCGGCGCGTGGGCAGGGCGCGATCTGACAGTCTCTTTACTTAGGCACTCCTCGTATTTACAATAGATTCGATAATGTACCTTGTATCACCCTTTAGTACGAGCAACTCACGACTCACTCTAGCTATAAATTGTACCTACAACATTGATACAACGATTCAGGTCCACAGTAACATAGTTAATTGATTAAATCGATCTCATTGTTATGAAATTGTATGTATGTATGTACATTTAGCGAACGTAATATTGTTATCATACAAGGTATGAAATTTTATTGAGAGTAATTTTTTTAGATGGTTCTTTTATTTCTTTATTTTAATCGGTTACGTAGGTATATCGCTGTTATTTTTTTACCAAAGATAACTTCCCATTATATGTAAAAGTTTAGTCTAAACAGATGACTTACGAATATAGTATAGTAATAAGTTACGGACACTCGCGACACAAGTCAGAAGTGCCGCTCTATAAATATAGTTATGTGCTGTTTTAAAAGCGTTCTGTAAAAATTGTGTTTTTGCCATAGCTTTGGTGAATGTCGTTCGCGCCTCCACAAATCATTGACGTCACAATTTTTCCGCTAACTTGTTTTAAATAATAAAAAAATGTTGAAAATCTTTTAGAAATCGTGCTTCAATTTTCTAAAGTTAATAAACTTAATGTAACATATAGATTTCTACGATAAAATTGTATTTATGTAAAGTATTAAATGAAAAGTTTTCCGAAGTGTCGTTATAGCAACGTTGGCTACATAATCTTCCATCTCACACACATTATGCTGTTGACACAACAATAAAATTGAACTATCGTAAACATCGACGGAGATATTTTCAGTTTAATGTTACTATGTAAATAAATATATTTATTTAATAATTAAACGTGTGTTTTATTTCTTCCAAACCTGTCTTACTTGAGTACACATAAATATTGTTTTCATGACTTATATAACGTCCCAACATGGTAACCATAAACGCCTTTTAACTTCAGATTCGGACATTTGTAAATCAAATGTCCTATCAAGTTGTCACGGAAACGGCCGAAATTGTTTTGCTGAAAGCCGAATTTGATATGTAAAAACCGAATTCGATTTGCAACAGTTTGAATTAAAAAGTTAAAAACTTATATTTAAACAGATCAGCGGGTATTGGGTACTGTGTAAGTAAGTACCCCTTGACACGCTATGTGTGGTCGGCACAGTATGACCGTAGTCCATACTGTATAGGTTTCGGTTACAGTTTTTACGGCCGGCCGCCTGCCTGACGCCAACACTCCTTGGGAATAATAAGCTGTACTTAAGTCTTAGTCTACCAGTGTGACTAGAAGAAAAAGACAAAACGTGTTTGCTCTTGATGTTACGGTGGACATTCAACCTTGCGAACTATTTCCTCGAGTTGTAGCAACGTCCAGCCATTGTCAATAAATGAGTGATGTCATAATGCATAGCGCATAGCGCCATTAGAAGTGTCCTGACAGATTCAGAACAGGCTAGCACTTTACGTAGTGTAATTTATTTCATGACTACTGCTCCAAAAACGGTGAAGAAATACATCGCGAGGATATCCACCAATCGCACTGGGTCAGCGTGGTGGATTACGGCCCCTTCCCTCTCTCGGAGAGGACGCCTGCAGTGGGAAAACATAATAAAACAGATTTATTATTATTATTATCTGAAAGTCGGAAGAAATCACTTGCTAAAATGTATACCCAGAATATTTACATTCCCTATATGAATATTATGTGTTTCCCGGCACAGTCAGGAGTTAATTATCTCGGCCATTAGCCGATAGCGATTGCTGTCTCCAGCTCCATCTACCTCTATTAGCTTTAAACAAGAGAGCTTATTATGTATCATAATTTTTCATGAGAACACAAGAAACGGCCAATCGAGATGAACTTATAAAATTGCATAACTAAAATCACTGCCTAACCCGAAATAGAGCCAGGAGATATTGGACTTTATGGGGGTTGTTGTATAAAAGAAAATTGTTAAGCATTTTAATAAATCAATAATCATTATGTGTATAGTTTAAGTTGTTTTAACTTTGCGTACAATTTAAGACGTGTAAACAAGCCTCACTTCGATAAGTAAAGAGAAGGTACTCAGTTATTATTTAGTTCCATTAACGAAGCACTTTGCATTCGGTGGTCGATCAAATACATCAATCCATTTGTATAAGCACTTAAACTCGCGCGCCGAGTTTAAAATGATATTTTGGGGTTATCGAATGTATTTGGGGCTGTTTACATCGTGCTAATTGGCAAGTCGGGACTTCATCTCAGCCCACAATAATTTAAAAAAGGTATGTTTTAAAACAAAAATGTATTAAGTACTAAAGACAGAATTAAGTAGACAGAGCTGTAACTTTAGGTAAAGCAAGCAAGTCTTAATGGTAACATTAGTAATGTTTCCATTTTCTTTAATTGGTTACATATTTCCATTTTTTTTTAATTTAAAGAACACAGATTATAAAAACTTAATTACATCAAAATAAAAATAAAAAACAGCATTACTGCTATTTCATTTAATATTAATTATTTTAAAAGAAAACGAAACATATTAGTAGCATTAGTACAAACGACATTGTAATATTTATTACTGGCGTAGAATCCATCGTACCGTGGCAAATACTGGAAACAATGAGCTATTGAATTTGATCGGGTTCCAAGATTCGTTATAGAGTTATTTCATTGAGAAATAGCCTCACTGTCATACAATTAATACCAGTTACACAGTTGATTGTTTTCTTGTTTTAATCTTACCATAAGTATTTATTCATGTATAATAAAACTATATATAGAGTTATTTAAGAGACTTTATTGTTTCCTTTTATTTACGGTATTTAATCATATTCTTACGTTGATGTACAAAAAAATTACATTGTTTTTTTGGTTACACAACTGTGCTGGTTTTCTAAAGATAAAAAACTAGATGTTACAAATGTGACATAACACGGTTGTTCATTAGAATTATTAGGATCAGTATCAATAAATGAACACAGCTGAGTTGCCAGTCTTTAAGTGAATAAGATAAACAAGAAATTGTGAAGGAGAGTGGAAGTCTTTGGGCTACATCAGTCTATACCAATTAAAAAAAAACTCCAATTGTACATTAAAATTTTTATCGTGAATGGCTAATCTTGAATTTAAATGTAATTACGCCACGAATGACACTGAAGTTGAGCAAAACGTAAATTACTTTTAATTGTCAGTGCTCAGCTCGGACATGTCCATAACATGCCGACGACAAAACGCATTAACGAGCGTCGTTTAGTTGTTTGCTGTTTAAATAAGAGCAGTAATGTAATTTTAATGAGCTCACAAAAATGTGTGCGCAACACTGACTGCTAGTGATGTACCGCACGATTCAAATTATTGTGATTATCGATTCAAGTGAATATGCTCGTGGTATTTATACATCAATTAATTTATAACATATACATATTAAAGTAAATAAAATATCCTAAGGTCTATTTGTAAAAAAGGTTAAATAGTAATAAATATATTTTATATTCATATCAAAAGTAGAATGGCGGATTTAAAAAAAAATTCAAAGGCCTATATTAAATATTATTAAGCAGCTAGCCTAAAATTTTACGCTTCACTCACGCAAATCAAAGAAAAGAAATTTTAGAATTTATTTTTTATATAACTTACCCATATTATATAGCAAATTGAAAATTAATACATATAAAAAATACGTATTCATTATATGAGAAAATTAACTTGTTATTCATAACATGTATCTATATGAATGAATCATCACTGTTTTCGAACAAGGGTTAAACACTTTTGCTTTCTAGTTCCCTATCTATCTCGTCCCAAAGCAATAAACTTTTTAGAATACAAAAATACGTTTTTATTTTTATCGTTCTATAATTTTACATATATTATTATATTATAAGTTATTGAGATGCGATCCTTAAGAAGTATGTTAGGCATGACGTTGATATGTAGATGTATGAAAGTTGAAAAAGCGAGAGAAGTGTGCCAGGATCGCGCCAAATGGGAATCCATAATCTCTGCCTACCCCTCAGAGTTACGGGCGTGAGCGCATATTTTCATAAGTTATTAATAAATTATCTCTCCGTATCCATAGTCGCTGTAATTTGTTGTATACTTATTATCAACTTCATCGTAATTTTTAATTTTGTTCAAAGATGTAATTTTTTACATTCTAAATAGTCAAGCTGGGTATATAAATTCAATGAATGAAGAACATATATTGTACTTACTTTAGATTCAGAAAATGTCGATTTCAAGTGAACATCCCTAATAAGAACCAATAAACGCAAGAGGTAAAATACACACTTAATGATCGTTCTACGACGTTCTATATGTTTTAATGAGCATATTTTTCTGCTAAACAACAAAAACATTATACTGTTGATGTAAGGGCTCTTTTCATCTTTTGACTACACTTGTGTTCTAATTATGAAAGGTAGTGAATTGAGGAAATGGGAATAAGATAACTTTTTTTTTGGCTGGCATGCAAATTTGTATATGCATACTACGTGGTTTTTGAATTTTATGTGATTTATGAAAGAGAAGTTAGCCTGCGTTGCGTGAAAGATGAAATGAGCAAGAGATGAGTAACAGATGAGAAGACGGTTGATAGCAATACCTGGAAGAAGAACACGTGTTATGCTGACCAATATGACAAAATAATAAAAGGCCTAAATATTTACTGTATTATTATAAGGTAGGCCACAGTAACAAATGTTATATGAACATCAGTACGTTGGAATTCTGAATTGTCTTATATTAATTACAACATTCACAACATACATGTGCCAAAAAATGTTGAAGACGTTTTACAACGAAATAATGCTCGCGAGCGATATTTTAAGGCCACATTTGTAACAAACAAGTTTTAAAGCTGGTTAATTATAGGCCGAAAGCGCTCCCAAAAGAATTTGCTCGCCGAAAGAATAGAATTCGCTTGAGTTATTGTGAGCCGCGAAGCGCACGCTCTCCCGTGAAAACTCACTTTAACTTTTTTAATTAAATTTCGTTTTTTTTTCTTCTCCCCGCCGCTGCCTTTCCGACGTATCTTGTCGCGAAGCTTTATTCCAAACGCCGTATTAATTAGTCCGTATACTCTGGGCTAATGGCCATCGTAACCGACTTTAGCGATGTACTGTAATTATAACATTTTTTATCATATGATAAAAAATGTTATAATTACAGTTTGATAAGTGAACTAGCGAATCGTAAGCGCAACGACGTATTCTAGCAATTAGACTATTTAACTTTTACGCAACTGACACTTACAGATATGACCTTGGATTAGACCATAACAGCACATTAAGTGTAAGTATTAGCCATAGAATGTACCTAATATCATGGCAAGTGCTGTCAGTCCTCATCCGAACTATTTTAATCCGAGCCAATAGCAAAAATATAATATATTATATTTTTTGCTATTGCATATATTGCAATAAGCGATGGTGCTAATAACTAATTACCGTTCAAGAAAACTAAACAAAGCGCATATAACTACTCTTTATATCCGTATCCGTACTTATCAATGATAATACTTGTATTTAAATTGAACACGACTGACATAGAAGTGACTGTGTTGTCATATTCCACATTTGTTCGTTTCTTGATATACTGTCCCGTATCTTTTGCCCCTGACACTATATCTAAGCTTTCCTCCACTGTACACGTGCAGCACATGATCTGAATATCATTAAAATAATCATGTACAAGTGATTGTCTCTGTGCTTACGTGAATACTTAAGACTCCGTGATATAAATTGCATTGTTAATGTCGTCTCGTTAAATTCAGAACATATGTGACGAACAAACTCCATCAGCTCTAATACATAGCTATATATAAGTACATATTTAAGGAAAATCATGTGATATTTTGACTGGACTTGAATACCGTGACAACTCCCGGTAAAGGAGGCATCTCCATGTAACTCCTTTTTAGAGAGACCGTTGAGATTCGTAGCACCGTGATGCCCAAGTATGTCTGCTTGGCAATATCAAGCAAACATTACTTCCGATTTGTAGAGCAATTCCGCTAGTGAAGATACATTGTACATATGAAGATAATATAATGTTTACTTTGAAAAATCTAATCAATCTGTTTTGTTATGCGCCAGTTTTCTTCGTTTCCTCTGTTATTGATATAGTAAAAATATTCAGATGAAAATAATTTCCTATTGGTATCCCTCAGTCTATATTATAAACATTGTTACATGTCATCACTTTAGTCAGCTAACTTCAATCACGAAAACGACCCATTCCAATGCGAAACAGAAGAAATTTAGCACAACGTAACCTCAATACCGTTCAAATTGTAAAACAGGTATAATAAATGAACAAGCAAATACTTTTAGCCTTCGGGATTCAGTCGCGTGTGGCACATTAAGCGTTGATTTACTTCAGAAAAGACGTCGGTATGAATGAATATAATATAACTAAGGATACTTTATTGTGGAACGTAAGGCAAGAAGTTTCCGTCGAATCATTTAAATAAACGAACTCGCATCATTATGTCAGATCTAAGGATCGAACAAATTGCCAATTAGTGGCGCGCTGGAGCCGGCCTTCGAGCTTCGGGCTACAGTGGCGTGTTGTAGGGAGCGTCGGGAACTAGGCGCCCCAGTGTAGCGACAACCAGTACGAACTAACAAAGCTTATAAGCAACTAGCAGTATGGAAAAAAATACTTTTTTTGTTAACAGAAAAAAACAAAAAAGTTACTAACAAGACATTAACACTCACAACACTCAAAAGATTTCACATTTCGTAAGCAGCTGTTTTGTTGGAAAGATGAGGTGGATATACGGTGGAGATAAGGTGGATATTCTCCTCATTAGAAATAGGAGATGAAGGAGGCCTTTACTTGGTTGGCCAGTATTCTGTAAAGCAGTGGTGTTTCCAGTACCCTGTTGGTGCATCAACAATGCCACGCTACCATTAGAGTACCAAGAAATGAATTTAAATTCAAACTAAGTTCACTTTTCCAACCAACCAACTATTTAAATTGAAACTAATTCGTTCTCCACCAATTATAGAACAATCTTTTAATTTATATTATGTTTTTTACGAGCTTACTAAGAACCGGCTCTTGTGTATTTATAAAAAGCATTAAAGTTATGCGTGCAATTCGTATTAACCACACTATCTTAAGAATGTATCTCCCCGCGTCAGTCAGATACGTTTGAGAACCATAAGAAATAAATATAATTACGAGCGCGTACCGGTTTTAATTAGGTTGAAGCCTCATGATTAATTAACACGCAGTTCCAACATATGTCCCATATTTAATTGCCTTCCTCCCGGCGACTAAGCTCAGTAACATTTATGTACCGTCACCGGACCGTCCGGTAAAACATAATGCCTATTAATGCTTTAATTTTCTTAAAAGCTGTTTTAAAAGACTCCATTCTAATACTTTAACAATGTGACAAACGAACAACAAATGTCGTTGAGTCGGCATCGATATGAAAAATTTGCGGTCGATAAATAATTCATTTAAACTTTTTGTTTATTTAATGAATGTTTAAGTTATAAAATTTTAACGTTAAGATATTAAAATACAAACACAAATTTCGTCTATCATACCAACTTATATGTTAGTATGTATCAATTGGCGATTTTGACTTATTTAATTTTGTTTGTAAAGGATTTAAACTTTAAATCATAAAGTAGTACCCATTGCCACTTATTAATATTTTAAACTAATTTGATCAAATGTTTGGAAAACATATTTTAACAGAACGTTTATTTTTTTAAATTTGAACGTAATGCTGCTGTACGACTCCATGGTTTTCTATGTGCCTCCCACCGAGGGGTGAGGCTGGGTGTCCAAGAGCGCTCAGTATTCAGAGTATCGCAAATGTAACTTTCGGTTCTTTTCATGGCTAAAGTATGTTGGCGGCAATCCATAATGGTATCGCCATTATTCTTGCCATTAATCCGCATGGACCGGCTTCCGTGCATTAGCGGACAATCTGCGAGCCAGCCTGCCAATCTGCGAGGGTCGTGTCGGAGCCATGCTAACGGAAACTAACTACGAATGCGCTAAAATGTTCATATCATTATTCAAAAAAAGTTTAATATATTATATTTGTTAATCTGTTTTTCTTAATCTGTTTAATCTGAAATATACGCTTGAAACTCTATTTTATCATTAGTTATGGATACTTATACAATGGGAATTGAAAAAAAAAACTAATAATAAAAATTTTAACTTAGTCCTATCAACACGAAATAATAGTTGATACTTCTGGTAGTGGTAGGAATCACAAATAAAACATCTAATCATAACACACACTTTGTGTTTGTGTGAAAAAAATGTTTAAATAGTAGTTAAGTAAATGATAGGATTTGATAGTAAAGTTGTCACCATGTCGGCAATAAGGCTAGCACGCGTTTTTTTGTACTATATAAATGACGTACGGTGGGCGCAGATAGTTACACAATCAAACTGTTGTATATTGATTTGTTATTGTATTTTACATTTAACTAATTTTACTTCGTTTAAACGATGTGGTAAGATTTAAGACAATAAATAAACAATAATTTAAGTGGTCCCACTTGTAGGTTAATTAGGTATATTTACATAGTATAGTATTTTAATTATTTAGTAGAATTAAAGAATATGAACGTGTCCATAATTGATTGTTTGAAATAGTGCAGAAAAAATTATGAAACAGGGATACCTACGCCATTAACTGTAGGTTACGTCTAAGGTAAAAGTGGCGTAAATTAGATTATTGTCAAATTAAGTAAAGATGTTGAATATAAAAGTAAAGAAGTGATACAGGAGGAAAGTTTTGGGTCGTAAACGTAAGTGTGTTTGTCTTTATCATTCAAATTTCAATAGACGTACTCCATAGTCATCTTGATCGCAGTGAGGGGCCACGTCTCTGTACCGTATATCATCGCTGCCAGCGACACACTGGTCAAAGACTGTACGTACCGAAAAAAAAAGTAAATCCAATGTCATATTAGAACTCCTAATTAACAGTGGTAGAGTGCACAGCAATAACATCTGTTACAAGAATGGACCGGCTCGACCGGTAAAATATCACGACTTCATAACAGAAGGAAGTAGAAATTTTCTGCGTTTGGTCAGATGATTTAGGTGCCGGAGGCCTAATTGATGTCCTTATCCCCTTCCTATCCTATTCTAATTTGGAAAGGATGGGTAGGAGAAAAGAATTTGACGGGGGAGGGGATGGATAGGAAAAAGAAAATACTTTTTTCTGTTTATACCTAAGGCGGGCAACGCATTTGCAACTTATTAGTTTGTTGCAGATGCCAATGGGTGGCGCTGCTAGTTTCAAGTGACACGATTACTCGTTTGCCACCTTGTTCCAAAAAAAAAAACACTTAAAAAATAAAAAAAGACTATAGCATAAGTTATTTCTTGTTTTAAATAAATTGCACTGCGTGCGAATAACGACACGGTATTTTTCTTATTCTTCTGTCCAATTAATCTTTAATTTCATGCCTTTTATAAATATAATGAGAAATATTAATACGAAATGGTTTTGCGCTTTGTAAAATTAATTAACGGTAGGTGAGCATGCAGTAAATAAATCCTTCATTTTCCAGCGCAGATTGCATAAAAATAATCAAATAAGTGGCATGGACATTACTCAAATCTCGCGGCTGCAGGCTAAAGAGCAAAGAGCGCCGCCGATCAAGCTGTCCCGCTCGCACGTTAGCTCCTCCACACTCCCCCTTACTGAAAGAAAAACTCTCGAAAAACTAATTACAAGTTGTAATTGAAATTTTGCGTGTTATATAATCGGATACTTGAGCCGTAAGTAATATATAAATGCGCTGGGGAGATGAACGGCCGCCGCTGTGGGTGGTCCCGCCAAATGGTCGTTTCTTAATTTTTACAACATGTAACTTGATGCTTAAAGAAAATATGCATCGTTTTAACTTTTTTTCTTATTCTGGGAATAATTGACGTAAAGCTATAATTTTTAAACCGAATAGATTTATTTTAATCATAAAGTAAATCATCATTTACAGTAAATTAAGACGACATTGATGTTGATCTTAAAGCAATAACTCTAATAGTACGATTCCTGCAAAGCTAAGTGGATAAAAGTTTATTCTTAAACGAAACATAGTATCATTCATTAACTTGACCAATGCGTAGTTCTGTTTTTGTTTTGGGTTACATTTTCTTTCATTTATAGAGAAGTGGCTGTTATTTCCGGTCAGAACTCTAAATTCCCTCAACGCCATCAATGGCATTTTCTTGCCCTGTCCTTGCGGTAATTTCAAGCTGATGCAATCCAAGCCATCCGGACAAATGACTTTACTTGTCAATCAAAAATCAAAGCTCTAGTGGAACAGTTCTAAGGACGCCACGACTATGTATATTTAACTGTAACCTACATTATACTTGAACCAGTCTTTCACTATTATTTTGGACAAAAGCCCACCTCGTATACTACCAATAACTTTCATTCTTTTGTTTTCTGTATCAATATCAACTCCAACAAAATACGGCATGTATTCTTAAGCACATATCCACAATCAAAACGTTGAGTTTCTGTTTGCACCCCTAACAAACGAACGCGGCAACTCCACTTCGTTTCTCTAAACAAGCATTTTTAATTAAAGCCCCCTTCAGAACCGCGCTAACAAAAAACGCTATTACAATAGCAACAATCTAGGAAGCGATCTAACTGTATAAACACGCAAATAATGCGCAATCAAAAGGGCAAGCGGCAACCGCTGCAGGGCTGTGCGTCGGGATCTCTCCGCTGCAGGGCTGTGCATCGGGGATCCCTCCGCCCGCGATCTTCTATTTTTATTCCTCTCTCAAACAATTAGCTTTGATTACTTTTCATTACCATACTGCTGTATAACTGTTACTCTATAGTAACAATAGATGTCTAACTTTACACGTCAATTATTTAGTTCGGCTCTCAAACCCTTTTAACAAAATTAACGTGGACAGAGAGAGCAAGTACAATTCACTTTTCACTGAGTTTATTCCTGATTTATGGTAGGAGTTGTCGCTAAATATTAGTGATTTTTTTATATAATAAATAAATACTAATTTTCCCGTTGGGCTCGCAAATCCTGGCAATGTAATTGCTATAAATAGGCCGTTTTATGGGAAAGAAAAGTAGGAAGTGCATGGTGGTATTTTTTGCCATGGATACACACTTTTGTGTTCATGGTAGTCGATATGCAACGTTGGACGCCGTTCCAAATAGAAATGTATCTGCTTTTGGAAGCTGGTGCAGCTGAAAGTGACTTCAATTGAGGTACTGCTAGTTGGCATACTTTTTAGCTACTGGTTGTTCTCTGGAGTCTCCTAGCAGTTGTCTTTAACATCCTATAATGTAGTGCTATTCTTTTAAAAGATTTCGGGCAGGATATGGTGTTATAGTTGTATTTTCTGCTGGTTAATTTAAAGTTACTTGAACAATACATTAAAACCGTATTTGTTGTACAGATTTGATGCTAATGTGATATAATTAATAGCAGAATAAACAAAAAAAAATATGCAAAAAGAGCACTAAGGGGCCTATTAGACCTGAGAGCGCTAGAGAGAATTTCATGAGAGCAACCAGATGTTTAATAAAACTTAGATTTCGCAGACAGACTCTTATTCTGAAATGTACAATTGTATTAAGCTACGACCGAAAATTACATTTAACATTTCATTAAAACAATCTGTAAGGATGACAAAAAGCATTTCGGTCAAGACGTCAGAGCCAGGGGAAGGGGGGTAAGGCGGTAGTGGCGGGGAAATGGAAAAGGCATTAACGGATATGTCAGTGCCGCATCAACAGTGAGTGCCTGCTTTCTAATGCTGAATAAATACCATCTACCTCCCCAGTCTGGCCCGAACGCACCGCTAAACAGAGATTAACTATAAACTGACGACTATACTTTTTGGATTTTCATAGAAATATGTTTTCAAGTAATCCGTTGCATTTAAAACGCGATAAAATAAAGTCAAACTTGAATGTAATAAAGCAATATATTCGATTTACGAAAACGCGCTTTGTAAGAAAAACAAGTAGTATTTAATATTCTGAAAATAAAAAGAAATACAGAAATGCTTGATAATAAACTGAAAGGCATAATTTTTCACTAACAATCTTCTTAGTGTTGACACGGGTTAAGTGAGGGCTTACAATGTAACGCTTCGGTGGAACAAGCCTCGTCATAAGTGGGCGAGACGTCCCATTTCCCGTTTCTGCGCGGGCATGGATCGGGAATGTTTTAGCTAAATCGACTCCGAGATTAGATGGATATTTTTAAAGCATCGCCTCGCCTGATCCATTAGCGGGATTTCATGAGCCACTCCAGCGCGGATTTTGCGTTAACGCTAAGGTCATAAACTTGATGAGAGAATGCTAAAAGAAACATAAGTTAGAGTGAACTCTACCCCATCTTCATAATGCAATTATTAATGTGTATCGTGACCCTTGCCACTCAATAGTTGTATTACCTTTTTTCGGGAGTGGATACAAGGAACGTTAGAGAGTATAAGGCCGGTAATAGGTTGTTCCGTTTGGCCGGCCTTTTACTCGCTCACATGTCTCGAAAGAAAGACATGCGAATAACTAGAAGGCTCGCGGCTGGATGATGATGAGAACCACCAAGATGGGAAGCCTATATAAGAATATATGTACGGATCTTCTTTGAACGATCAAGAGTCTGACGAAGCCCGTAGAGCGAAGAACGAGTGGGTGCAATTAGTTCTGGTCTAAATTAAATATTAATTAAAATAATAAAAACAATATTTTATCAGAGGCGGAGGAACCTTACGATGAGCGATGTGCCGACAGTCGTTACACCTGCTCTCCAAGTACACCAAGCAATTTGAAAATTATTTTTTCCTTGCCCTCCATGTGATCATAGGACGAATTTATTACCTTTATACAACATAGAGGTCGCATTATCTTATAAAAAACGGGTAAGTACATATATGTAATAAGTATATATAGTAAGTTAGCATTTATGATCAAATATTTCATCTGGTTTTGGAACTCAATTTAAAAAAATTCCGAACAAAGAGCAAGTAAAATTAAAATTCACCACTCAATGTTATGAGAGTAGCGCAGCGGCAATATCGTTACATAAGAAAAGTAATTTCATAAATATTTAAGGCAGCCCAGTTTTTTTTCCAACACGCCTCTTGGAATGAGAATTTATGGCTATGTTAATATATTAAACTATTAGTTAATGAGGCAGGGCGTTATTATTAAATGCACAAAGTTTAGTCGGTGTAATTAGAGAGGCGAACGCGTTGTCTCGCAAGCCGATGGAATTTAAACGCGGAACCTCTCGCGACAAACTTAGGTTATTAAGCCGCTAGTTTCGTACCTACTTTTATTGCATCTGAATAGATATCCTCTGACATGCCCCATTTCAAACTATTGAAATTCTTCATCGAGCTAAGATGGGCTTTTGTAACTTATTACTATACATATAGTACAGATAATGCGTTCCTGGTTCACTCTTATAGTACAATGTTTGTGTCCGTCAGTATAATATATGTGTTATATAAGTAAGTATAATAGCTAGTATTTCTAAGTAATAGTATTAGCAGTAAGTGAGGGTAGACTGAAAACTACAAAATAACTGTATTTTTCTTATGGAAATATCAAAATATCCTCTAAAAGCGTTATTTTTCTATCAATTACATGCTAGTTATTTTATTTCTTACGTACTTATTAATACAATTATGAAAATAGAATGATATTCCTTAACCTGTATTAAAAGTAATTACTTCATAAAAGCCGATCTTTAATATTAAAAAACAATTTCGCTAAACACGAGGCCATTTAAAATATAAATCGTCTATTCCCCGGGGGCTAAAATTAAACCATTAAATGAGATTGTCGGGAGTGCAAGGCAAAAAAGTACACGAAGAGCGATCGCCGATGTGTGTAATAATTTATGTGCGAATCCATGACAGATGTCGGTTCGCATGTCACTATTAAAAGCGTCCGCGGCTCAATCCGAACTCGAACAACAACTTTGTAAATTAAATTGACTCGGCGCTACATCGAATCGGGAGAATTGCACTTCTTACGGCCGCGGTAATCACCGGTTCTGTATAAATGTAGCATTAAAACTGGTGTCAATTACATTATTTCCTTAAATGTATGTTGTGTGTTAATATATAATGTCGATGCTATGTCTTCTTATTAAGCATTATATATCAGCCAATATACATTTTAATATGTTAATATTACGCTAACAAAAACTTCTTTAATGGCTAATGATACATTCAATTTTTTGCTGTCGTCTACATGCTCGATGTGATTAAAGAAATAAAAAATGTGAAATTGATTACGCTGATCACGACCCACTGGCCGACTTAAGCATAATTATTGAAGTATAGTAAAAACTGTATATACTTACTATTCAAAGGTACATTCGAAGGTAATCTCGAGATAAACGATAATTTCATTAAGGGTCTACAAATGCTATCTAACATGCATGTATAGATTCACGCACATAATAGCTATTACAATTACTAAGCTACTATTCTTTTTTGTGTCACTGAATGTCAGTTTTAACATCCAAGCAAGGAATCAGTACACGTTTCATTCATTTGTCCGTTGTAGTCGCTTTTAGAAGTTGGGTAATGCTTTCGATTGATCGACCAGATTAAGTCCACAAACTGCGACTAGAGCAGCGGCACAATCCGTTGGAAGCGGCTGTTGTTGGCTTGACCAGTGAACTACCAGATGACACAGAATACTGGCACAGATCATCATTGGATATGCGTCTGGCATGTCATAACAATTCCTAGTAGATTTTAATTATTTATGTATGTACACTACATAATTATCACTTATTACCACTGTTGCCTAATAGAAACAATTCCATAGGTCTCTAATTAGACAGTGGGTGTCAACGCTCAGAAATTCTGAAACAGAGAAACTTGCGGAGAGCTCGGACAAGGGGGCGGTCGATTGACGCTACTGCTGTCGTAGTCTAAAAAGAAAAAATATAGGTGTAATAGTTATAAAATAATAGTATTTTGTAACTATTAAGAATCTAAGAATGCTGTTAACTTACGGAGCTTATAAACATGATAGAAAACTGTTTACGATTGCTATCTTTTTTTATCTCATCACGGTAAGAAACGTGAGAATTTATAATGTTAATAAAACCATACTAATTCCAAAATATGTCTTTAATAAAACAAAAGTCACAGTCATTAAGTAAATTTATTCAAAGACTCGTATTAGCAACATAATTTCATTAAGTGGACCCCGAATTTAAATGAAAATTAGTTGACGGTAAGTCGTAAAATTGGCGCCAACGCCGGAATTTTACCTATTCACGGTTTAAATGTCCTCCCCTCTAGTCATTATAACATATATTGTATTATTTCAAAAATAATTTAATCATAATTTGAACAATATACATATACTAAGGGTGGCATGGATCATTCAAACAGCCATACCTGAGTAGAAAGCTGTTGGTGAGCTTTATTACTTTTTAATTGTAGGATACATTTTAAATTTTATTCATATTATTTTTTTTTTCTCGTTTCGGTGCTGCTACGGGCATCTGGAGAAATTATGCGACTGGACTACCAGCTTCCTCGAGGGTCGTAGCATCAAGGTCGTAGTCGACGGTGTATGCTCGGACGTTAAACCTGTTAATGTTGGTGCGCCAGTTTACTGTCTCCCACCCTCTTTCATCTGCATGTCATTCGGAAAAATTCCTGCCGCTGAGTTTTGTCATCGCACAACATGACAGAGCTCCAAATTCCATCCACTCCATGTTAATGGTTGGCATTCCACTACTGCGCTTTTCACGTAGATTTCCACCTCGTACAATTCCGCCTTGTGAAACCATGGGTCACGCCTTGTTGCCGTCTTCTCGGAATCGCCTTACAGGGCGAACAGGGCCCCACCCTAAACGCCCACAATTCCGAGGATCCCTTCTGTAGCTATTGCGACCAGAAGAGCCAATGGTAGCCCTATTATTACCGGGGCTACTGGCAATGCGTCTTCTGTTGACGCGCCGATGTCTTGGTCCCCGCTTGGCCTCACAGAAGAGATCAGTGTTGCCCATTCTTGTTTCCCTGCCAGAGCAGCTCTTACTTTTGCGGGCAGGATTAGGACCTGCCCGATCCACTGGATCAGGATCTGCCGCTCGAATTCCCATGCAGAGCACTCGGCGAGTGTATGCTGCGCGAAATCAGGGTCCCCCCCACTGTGGGGGAGACCCTGTGGGTCCATTCAAGTTAGGCAACGCATATGCAACTCATAAGCTTGTTGCAGATGCCTATGGGTGGCGGTGGCTTGCTCGTTCGCCACGTTCTCTTAATAAATTAAAAAGGCACAACCAGTATTTTCCTTTCCACATCCATACTACCCTATCCCTATAGCGAATAAAGGACGTAAGCTGTAAGCAACTTTGCTATTCCAGCAAATTGAAATATTGAGCAGTAAATGTAAAATGTAATAATAAAATAATTATTCGGTATTACAGTAATCGCGAAGCGCTATAAAAATACTTATGTAAAATTTTAACGAAGAGAACTCATTAGCGAGGGTTTCATAAAGATATAAAAAAACACAAAAAACAGCTGCAAAGCTCATGACATAGTTTGCATCCGGCCATCAACTTGTACGTAATTAGTAACACCCACACAAACTTAATTAAAACAACAGCTTTATATATTTCAATTATATTCTTAGACGAAATTAGTAATTAGTGAAGTAATTTATCACCGGGCTGAATGGAAAAAATATTGTTACATGAAGTCGCTAATGTAATTAGAAAGCCCAGAGACTGGCTCGTTACGCTCACGGACATTTATTAACTTGAACGAATACATTTGAGGTATTAAACTATCCCGACTTTTGGGATAGACAGACAGCAAACGCTGTTCGCTTTTCTTTTTGCTTTTATTACGCCATAAATATGACAGAACGTGAGTGTTCCCATCGCGGAGCAACAAGAACAAATTCTAGCACGTGCTTTATTGTATATAACATAGTAGTATAGTTGAACTTGTTGATCTTTACAAGAAAATCAACACTGCATATTGACGTTCATGCTTATTACTGCTCCTAAATAGAATGCACTTGTAATACACACTAAACTCAAAATTAAACACTGCGTTTTATATTTGTATGAAGTCTATTTTGTCTTTGGTGTTCTATACAAAACTCATTCAAATATCAAGACAATCGTCCTAACAACGGATTTTAGAGAACAAAAACGGTTCTTTGATAAATGCATATGGATAAAGTATCTCTGGCATTCACCACAGTTCCACAATTCGCAGTGAAACTCCTAGGTACTTCTACTGCTGAACAACCCGTTGGCCGTTACCGTTAGCGTTATTGTATGATTAAAATATCCTTTTTTTACGCGAACCCGATCCTCTTATTCGGCTAACGAAGCACCGTATCCCTTGATTATTAAAACGAACTTGGAACCACCCACGGCGCCACCCGGGTGTTAATTGGGCCCCCGTAGACAATACTAATAAGGCCCGTCCGCGCCTCTATCTGTCTAATTAAACGCGAAACTTGAGAGTAGCACCCTCCGCGACGAGGGCTGTTTGCCGAGCCTCCTGAACACACCGTAATAATACCGACTAAGCGTGTTGGAGTGCCTCTTTTTCGGATCTCTGTAAACCCGCCTTTAATTAGCTGTATTATGCGTCTGAGTGTCGACTCCCGGCTTGTTTAATTAAGCCAAGTCAGTTACAACAATCCATTAACGCTTTTCTTGTTCGAATTGCTTTGATTATAATAAGGGGCCGTCGGGTAGTCGATTATAATTATGTAATATCGATGTGTACGGTTCCGAAATATCGTAAATGTCTAAATCTATAGAAATAACACTCGTACAAACTTCCATATACTAAATTCGTTCCCTTGAAGAATGTCCCCAGTGTCTCAAAGCACTTTACTTACTCGATCCTAATTACAGACAGCTGAGGGTCCCGGCTCATCTCATACGCCTCTCTCGAAAGCTCCGCTCGGTTGCAGCCCGAGCTTGTGACAAATCTTCATGCGACTATAAAATCTATATGTCGGTAAGGGCTCATCCATTATAAATATGTTCTACAATAGAAATAAATTGTATATTGGCATTAGACGCCAATGACCTCGTTCGCGTATATTAAATAACTTTAAATTTTCTTGAGTACCTTTTTCTCTTTATATTATTAAACAATTATTGGAAAGGATTAATACGGACATTAATTTGTAATACTTTAACAGATACTAACATCAATGAATTTACGCGTCGGATCCGCGATAGGGTTACGTACGTGGCGCTGATGCCTCATTGACGGCGTTCTATTGTATATATTGTAATTCTCATGGCAGCAGCATGCCACTGGAAACAATTTTCCCGTCGTATCCTTTAAACCATTTATTCAAATTGTGAAATGTAAAAGACAAGGTTTATCTCTATCTATCTGATAAAGATCAGACGCGATAAGGGACTAAGCTCCCTGAAAATCAGTTAAAAGACCTAATTGAATCAATAATGGAAATAATTGCAGACAAGACATAAATATCAAAACAATTATCTTGTCAAATTTAAACATTTATGACTAAATTCAATGATATCGTACTCACAAATTCTGACAGTGAGACGCATGTCTGAAACCACTTAAAATTTATGTGAAAATTAAGTCAACATACATGTTGTTATATCGTCATATATAACTTTTATATTTGGTTGTTTGTCTGTAAGACAACTAAATGATTGGCAAACCTTTTAAGGTGGCGTTGCGAGTGGCAAATCGGTTACTGAAATCGGGTCCAACATGGCCGGCGTGACTAACTGCACAAGACAAGCATCAGAACATGCCGTTGTAATTGCTTTCCACTACAGTCAAACTTATAAGATACTGTTGTTATGTAGCCTGATATATTTAATTTTTCACTGATACCAAATATTTCTTACAAGACAGACCTTGTTACTGTCTTTAACAAGATGTAGCGATCAACGCAGACATCATCGTTAAATATAGTACGGATATGCCTACACAATGTCTACACTAAAAACAAGTCTTAGGAAAGAATCTCTTTAAAATACAGAAGTGAAATCTCAAACAAGTGGGAAGGCGCGACAATAGTTCAAAAATAAATGAATAATTAACATATTAAACCCTTGTATCTTAAATAATAAAATTTAAAATTGAATACAAGAAAAATAAATGAAAAAAGGTCTTCGAAATCATTCCAAATTCAAATAAGCATATCGTGTTTCTGACGCAAGTCGAGCATGTTTATCACGCCTACCAAATATCGTCTAAATGCCTGTGTTGACTCATTCATGCTATTCAAGTAGTATAATGTCTCACATTCTCGATACTTAAACCGTCGTCTTTTATTACCTTGTCCGCTTACCAGACAGTATCTACTATTATCGCTCTGGGAATTAATTTAATTATTTCGTGATAAATAAAACGAACGTTACCTTAGTAACGATATGCGAGCACTTAGCCGCTGCCACACTGCATAATATTCAACTTAATTCCACAATTACTTTATATTAAAATACAATTTACTTTGATAAGACGACCGACAATATCGGAAAGATATTATTAAGCGATACATTTGCATTCAATAAATATTAAAGAACCTTTCTACAGGCCGTAAAGTTCAATATTAAATGACCTACTCTTATTCATTCGTATTCGATTACACAAATTTATGCGAATTAAAAAACTGTTGTATAAATGTATAACTTTAAACTTTCGTGACTTTTACTAATATAAGGTTTGTAAGAAACGGGATTCTTGATACGATTAGCAGTGACCATGGCGCATGCAACTGTGCCGAAATATCGGGAGCTCAAAAGGCTAATTGTTTATTAGCCCTTTAATTGTCTTAGCTTCTACTTGTATTTTTAAAAGAAATTCTGAACCTTTCTGCGAAAAAATTAAACTAAAAAATATTTTCAATACCACACCATTCATTCCATATCATAAAATACATTATTAATCAGAATCAAGGAATTTATCAGTAAATATAAAATAAAAGTAAATTATTGGAATGTGAACACTCGTTAAAAGTCTATAAAGTAATTATACGGCATGCGATATTTGTTTTTGATTAAGATCAGATGAGATTTCATTTATTAGCAACGCCCACTCATATTTTTTAGTGTTATGTTTAAAAAAATACAGCATTTTTCCGCGGGAATTGTTGCAGTTATATGTGTCTTGGCTTGGTAATAACACTAAAATTGCACAATAGTAACCTAGGCTTGTTAGTGTCTTGATTGAGCCTATTGGCAGCGCGGCTCTCGCCGCGGGGCGCAATGATTTTAAATCGATCTCCGCGATCCCACGATTGATTCTAATTAACGATAACAGTATTTATTGAAGCTGTGCGCAAACGTATCTAATTGATTTGGCCGCGGCAGCGACGCCTGCGGACGGCTGCAGGCTCGCTAACCGGCCACATAAATATTTCATTATGCTAAACCAACTAAATCATGACAAATCTGTTAACAGATATGGAATTCTCATCACGAATATATAAGGTGATTGAAGATTATAAATATTGTAATTACATAATGTAACACTACAAACTTTATAAGAGAGTGATTAGTGAACTAGATGACGTCATAAAAGTGTTTAGTTTATAACAAGTGGTAGATGGTGCCACTAGTGTTTTAGATCGCGCTACAGAAGTGGTATGTGATGGATAAGTACTAAGATTAGTTGCGTCTCTGCGCTCTTTGCCGTTGGGAGTTTTTGAGAGTCAAGGTAGCTGCTTCCACCTGGTGGGACGGTGCACTTGAACGCGAGGAACTCATAGTTGGCGATCAACTATTTGCTTCCATTTCTGATGGGACGGGCAGTTGAAAGTCTCTAGTATTAATAAGGCTCCTTACCAACATGAGTTTTCTGGCTTATGGTATAAATTCGTGCACATGGTGTGACGGTATACTTGAAGCCCAGGAACTACCCACAGTTTACGGCCACCTACTTGCTTCCATCTGTTGGGACAGGCGGACAGGCGTACGTCTCTCCATATTATTATTTCCATAGTGTTATTTCATAACTATGTGTGAAAATTGAACATCTGTACTATGTATGGAATAAAGCTTTAGTATTTTAATAGTCTCCTTTGTCTCCTTTCCCATGCCATGTTTCAAATTCAACAACAATGCATATTTACATATTTTTGTCAGCAGAACGATGTTACAGATGTTAATCTCGATGAAAGCAGGATAATCATTGCTATTTCTATCTATCTCAGTAAGGTAAAAATCTCGAGCCACACAATCACGTTAAAAAGGAATGAATCATGTGCACATGGACTATTTCTCATCAGTTGACTCAAGAGAACTATAACTACGAAATCATAGAGCTCTGAAATACATGCGTATGCTCTTTGACACATGTTCACGCCATGAAAGCATCCTTCAAATTAGAACGCATACTGCGCTTTAATTCAACTGTGTACTAATTGACACGACCAAACAAGTATCGCTGAAAACATAAGGTATGAGTTACACTAGAGCTATAGCTTCGGAACTAGTGCCATAGATTGTGCAGGTAACGGCACTGAATGATCATCTTTTTATGGCAGTGACCACCTCTAAACCTAATAAATGGAAATTCGGGTTTATGAATTTACAAGTTCAATTCATGCCTACTGCTATTGGGTAAGCAGTTTCTGAACACCGCATCAAATATATACGATCATAACAACTCACAACATAATATCTGTCCTGGTAAAATGATTTCTTACATTTACGCGACAAATAGAGACGATGTAAAATTATTTTTATTCCAATACACATCGGAATAAAACTAAATTTACATTCTCTATGACTTTGAGTACGATTCTCCAACGCTCTAGGAAGTCTGCAGTCTGTGATCACGTTTTGAACGGCCCCCGCCATTATATAAGATTTGATAAAACGCAAATCCTCGCAAAAGAACACCGCTTCCTACCAAAGATGATATGCGAGGCTGTGAAAAAAAAAATTTACAACTGCAAGATCTCATAATACTGTGACTTAATTGTGCATTAATCAGAGCAGAAATAATAATTAAAAATAAGAGGGTACTTCATCAGCAACTTTAACATTGGGACGTCTGAAACCTCGTGGCCTTAGGCACTGTAAAGTACTCGAGACGTCGGGAACAAAACCTTAAAATAAGCGGGATAAAATCCGTAAATTTAGTTTTATTCCAAAAAAAGTCATAGACATACTACTTATCACGCGATAAAAAATTATCATTACAATAATATCAGTTGGAGCATATATAAATGCAGAGTTGTGAAGCAACTGCCTCTTTTGTAGGTTCCATACAACGTAAACGCTAGGCTAAGCCACGGTGCACGGCAAACTGCCGCTTGCAAAGTTTATAAGGAAGCTACAATAGCACTGGAACTTTGTCAGTAACACATTTCGCATTGCGACAAGTTAAATTAACATTGCTCTGAAAACCATTAGGTTGTAATAGTTTTGTACTTTGTAAGCGAAATAATAAAAACTCTTTAGAAATATGCTTTAATCATTATCCTAATCAGGTAAACCGCTCGTTCATTTACCACTATATTCCATTAAAAAAATGTTTTTTTTGGTTAATAGTTTCAGCAGTATCGAATTTTATAAGATTTGAAGTAGTCCTAGCCTAGATCCAGTAGTCGGTTGTGCGTTAATATTAATGTAATATAAAGACACATGGCTACTTTCAATCGTTTTGTTCTCAACTCAAAGCGAATTGTTTCATATTTTATTACAATTTAAAATTGAATTACATTGTTTCTTAGCAAATAATGAGTAGTTATTTATTTGGCTACCGTGTTTCATTAATATGACCTTTTGTCTTTAATTTTTATTTTAATCGAGACCTGGAGTGTCGATTAAAATATCATTTCTTAATGGCAGGCATTAAGCAATAAATAATACTAACTCATTAGAAAAAATATGCCCAAGCCAAATTATATTTCCTAAAATTAGTTTTCGCAACCATTTCTCGTCCATAAATATAATTGCGTTCTACTTATAGCCCATAAAAGGCCGGGAACGTGCGAACGGCGTTGTTGCAAAATTGTACAAAAGGAAAGCATTATTAGGTGGAAGCGTGTAGGCAGAGCTGCCCCGAGTATTCGGTGACTGGAGCGGGCTTTCAGATAAATTATTTATCAACTGTATCGCAATTTTCTTTACGACTCCTCCGACGGTGCGGAGCAATTTGCTCGCGAAAGAGATGCGTAAACTTGCAAGGACGTTCAAATTGAGAATGTAACAATCACTTAAGCGATGATTTCTAAAAGACGACTGTTACTACAGTAACATTTTCAATGTGTATTAGATACTAAAAGCAAAAGCTTTCATAAGAACTACCAGCAGAAGTGAAAACTCAAAACTCATATGACGACGCGATAATAGTTAAAATAGTACATAATATACAAAAATAAACCCTTGTGACTTAACAGTACAATTCAAAATTGAATACAAGAAATCTGAGTGAAAAAAAGTTTGTCGAAACTGTTCCAAATTCTAATAAGCATGTTGCTGACGTGTTTTGCATGTTGTTCAGGCGAACCTATAGATTTCCTTACGAAATATCGCCTAACGCGGCTAAAGAAGTTTTTCCTCTAATAATAGTAATGAATAATGATTTGCTACACCTATGAAAATACGAATGACAAATTCTGACTCAGGCAACATTTCAAGCGAAAAGGCCGTTAAAGAAATAATATGCACTGTAATAACCTTTAAGCATCGACACGTCGAATTGCTCCAACACATGACAGTCCATTTGAAAATTAAAAAGATTACCGCGAGCGATACAGAAGCGATGCACATGCGTCTCATTAGTGTCACTTTTGAAATGGAAACCTAGTCGCATGAAGTTAATTGACTACCACTCACTAGAGCGTCACTAACCTTAATTAAATTTGGTTTGAATGTTATTAGCTCATACCTATTTTGTTATGAATAAATTTTATATATAAGGCGACGCTTTAGTGGATTTTTCGAGGTATTATGACAGTGAGAAATAACTTCTGTTAATTCCTAGCAGTTAATTAACTATGCTGAATTTAATATAAGGGATTAAAAAACACCTAACCTTTTCTATATAATTAACGATTTTACAACTTGCAAAAACAACAATAACAACACAGTGAATCGTGCGTCGTAATTTACCTTGTTAAAAGGGATTACAATATTATTTTACATAATAGGACATATTACATAATAGGGAATATCGTAATATAATCTAGAGATAACTTATTAATGACAAACCAATGTTTGTGTCAATCTAATGAACTAATGACATTAAGCAGTAGGATCAATTGCCAGACTTTCGCTTCCTTTGGGGAGCATTCATAGTGGTATTTGGTCATTTGCATTAATAGTGGTAGAGCCAGCAACAACAACATCTGTTGCACGAATGGGCCGGCTCGACCGGTGAAATACCACGACCGCACAGAAAACAGGCGTGAAGTAGAAGTACTCTGCGTTTCGTCTGATGAGTGAGGTGCCCTCCTCTGTCCATTAAAGGTAGGCAGCACATCTGCTTGTTGCTGATGTCTATGGATAGCGCTCACTTAACATCATGTGATCCGCTTGTTCGTTTGCCACCTTCTACCGTAAAAAAAACATTCGGCCTCTTCACAGTCCGTCGATACTGTAAACATATTTTCTAAACTGTCAGAAGCATGGATATAAAATAACGGCTTATTGTGTGTGGTAAAGCAAATGGGAATGGATTACCACGACAATAAACCTACCATTGATGAAAAGTTAATATTCAACTTTGTAGCAATCATTTGTGTTTTTTTTTTTTTAAATCTGAAATAAAATCTATGGTATTTTATTTAAAACTCTGTGTCTGTCAGAGCGTAGTAACATCTCTGCTAGCTGATCTCAACTGTATTTCAGTTTATTCACTAAAGAAACCAGTGTGCAGACAACTACGTTATTGTCAATAATTCAACATTGTTGCTTTAACATTTCACACAATTTCATTCATACCTACATCTTAGTGAGTGTTTAAAAGTTAAAATAAGGTAAACTGTGACTGAAAAATATTAAGGTAAAATCCTTCGAAAATTCGCACACTAATAGGGTAGCAAGGCGTATTGGAAAGCCGACGCTTGCCGGCGTTGCTTCCAATTTCCGTAATTGTAGTTCATCAAGGAAATTGCCTGACAGACAAGGCAAAGTAATCCACTCTTTAGTTATATGCATCAAACACATGCTGCTCGTCGATCCTGGTATGTTTTATATTTTTGAGGATTTCTTTATTATTGATGTTCTCAGAGTCGTGTGTTTCGGATGCTACAGTACTATCATATTTTGTCTTTCACAAACAAACAGAAAGCGACATCAATTATTTTCAATACTATGACACATAAAAACTGGTATAAATTCGTTTATGAATCAATCTGAACTTCTGATAATACGTCTAAAGATTTTTACAGCTTACATCA
>JWHW01025485.1:276104-301853 GCA_000931545.1 Papilio glaucus | reverse complement strand
TACGTCTATAAATAAAAACCGTATCTAAATAGAAAGTTTTATCCAAATAGTTAGAGCTTTTTACAAGATAGTAGAAATAGAAATATTTACAAACAATAGTTTCTAGCCTTATAAAACAATTTTGATGGTGGTAATCGGTGGCGGTGGGTAAACAAGGTGTTGTTGTTGCGGGCTCTACCGCTGTTGAAAACTATTGATAGCTGCGCGTTCATGCATATCACATAACCAGTCGCACGTTCTTTTGACAGTTATTTGTTCATCATTCATTTCATATGTGAAATTGTTTTTTCGTAAAAAATCTAGATAATAAAATTTTAAAGATTGCAAATGGAGTTCGACACATTTGAGTGACCGCAAAAACAGTTCTGTTAATTTTTGTAATGTATTGTATTATTTTCACGTCATCATAGTGAGCAGGAGTCGAGCTGGCATAGGTGGTCGAAGCAAGGCAATTACTCGGTGAGCTCTTTCACATGCAAACCGCACCAATGACATATCATAAATGACATACGTTGCTTTTATTTGTATTTTATTACAATAATTTTATTAGCTTACAAAGTTCATCGGGTCATCTACTTATTTGAGTTGTTATTCGCAAATTAAGAAAAACCCAAAGGAAAATATACTTCCACGAACGTAACATAACGTTTGACGATTGCGCGCGCATGCACAACTATTCATTTCGCACAGTTGCCCGAAAGTGTAATTAATTGTTTACATTTAAAATAATTTTTCTTTAAATTCTTCAAATTTCTTCAAATCAGAAAGGTTTGGAGAATCGTATTCATTTATCCATATCGTGAGTCGTTGAAACTCAAACTCAATCAATCCCTTGAATTGTGTTGTGCGGTTGGAAATACGTAATTATCATAATCGATCCCACCACTAGAAGCACTCATAGTTTTTAGAAGTACTTACGTTTATTTCGTCATTATACCGTTTGCATCAAAAGCAAATCCAATCTGAGCAATACAATAAATCTTTGTGATTCGATTATATTCGACAGCGCTGGAAACAACGTGGAAGATTGACAACTTTGGCCATCACTTTACATGAGAAGATCGCTGCCGTATGCCCGAGTACGCGTAAAATGCAATGTCGTATGTTAGACAATATAGTCGCCACGACTTATTCTTTCATTCATATGTAACCCTTAGTGGCTCCAAATATTTTCAATTCATAGACATGACTTCACTGCCATAGCCGTGAAAGAAAAATTTCAATCTCTGACGGATGTCGTCACACAAGCAAGTTAGCGAGAAAGCGTTGCATTGAATATTATCAGTCTGAATGAATAATAGTTGGAAGGATGAATAGCATTGATAATCTGATCGGAATACGGAAGTTAATCAAATCAATTTATTTAGGTGGCACGAAGTTCGCTGGGTCATCTTATATATAAATATGATTTCGTTTTAATTTAATTGCATGGCAGGTGAAACCGCGGGGCACAGCTAGTCACTAATAAATATAATTTTATTAAATCTGTTTTTATAATTTCTATCACACAGGAAAATTTCCCACGTTTTTATTCTCGCATTCCATATTCCTATAAAACAATTTACACGTCCTACGCAATTCGCGAGACATTGTGCCAAAGCGTACGGGTAAAAAAAAGCCGAAGCCAGCGTTTGTTGAGGTAATTGATTGAGAGCGGCAATCAAATTAGGTACCGTGTCGCAAGTAATCGTCGAAAAGCTGCCCAACAGAGCTTTAGCGGACCGCGGAGCTTTGCCGACCGGAGGAGCTTTGCGTGCCGCGGAGCTTCTGCGGGACGGCGGGCCGAGGGTGGCGACGGGGACACACCGACCGTCCGCCCGCCTACTACTATACACGCCCGTATCTTACTTAATAAATCCTTTGGCGTTTATTGAAATAGTTTCTGCGTCCATTTTGTACAAACTATGTCGAGTATTATTTACAATTTAAACAGCAATAATGATTTTAATAAGAATTATTTTAGTCGTAAATCTATTAAAAGTCTAATACTATTAAAAGAGTAGACAGAGATACGTATCGCGTACTTTTATTGATAATTTCACATATTACAATTATTATTTTTTACTAATTTACACTATACAAAAAATATCGATTTAAAAATAAATTATAGAATCAAAAATAATATTACTTTTATACCATTATATTTAAAGGAGAGAATTCTTCTTCTTCTTAAGGTGACTAGCGGAAGTTATCTTATTAGCTATTTCAATTTAATGGTTGCAATAAATAGTAAATTTACAAGACACTAGCGGCATCTATTACAATAAAAAATTTACTGTTACCATTAGCATATCTTATTTCATTAACTGACCCCAACCCAACCTTTCCTTTAAAAATAAATAATAAAAATATTTCACCTTAGAACTCAGTTCTCAGAAATTGTTTAATATTGAAATAGGGAAAAAATTGCCATTCGTACAGAAAAGTGTCAAAACAGAAATAAATATTAGAAAAGCTCTCAGAGGTATCGGTTGAATATTAATATTTCATTTGATATAAATTGTAATTTTGTGTATAAACATCGATCTGCAATGCAATGAAAACATTAGAATATTTACTACTTGAATTAATAATTTTTACTTGTTTTGACACAAACTGTCCTTTAACTTTTATCACCAAGTTTATTATTAACGCTTCCTGAAAAAAAAAAACAAGTTTCTACAAATTTTCAGTAAAAGTAAGCCATTGTTAAAATTAATTTAGAATTATTTCAAATTAAAAGCATTCCGTAAAATCCAAAGCACTCTCCAAACCTAAGTCACACATTAAACATTCATTAGTCCAAGGAAGCTGTAGTGGAACTTAAAATTATATTTCTGGAGCATAGCCAATTTAATCCAAGTTGACAGAGAACGGAGTGGTCACCACGTAACGACCGTCACTAATGGAAACATGGCGGCGGCGAAAAGATTATGCAATTTATAAAATTAACGGCTTATTTAAGTGGAAATGTTACCGATCCGAATCAGGCGCACCGTAATGTGCTGCGTACGCGAATATTACGTATTTACATTTAGTAGATTTAAGTTCGTACTTTAGTTCTAAATAACTTTACAAGACACTAGCGCCTAGCGTTAGTTCTAAATAACACTATAGTATGTTATTGATACAACCACCAATTATTCAATTTGGAAAATATGGTTTAAAATTCTATAAATTAAAATACTAGAAAAATCACATTTTACTTTGAAAGTACACAAAACATTTTTCCTATCCTGCTAATCCTTTAATTTTGAACTTCTTCAAAACAATGTGTATTCATTTTACTTATCTAATCGCTATAAGTAAATCAACTAAGTCTACTTTAAAAACTATCATTTTCCACCAAAGTATAAAATAATTATTTCTTAGTAAAAGCTTATAAAAATCGGTTTGTTGATATTAAAGACTTGTACCGAGGTAAGGAGTAGACCAACGGAAAGGAATACGATTTCCATGCAATATTAATATCCACTAAATAATGACCGTTTTAAAACTGATAGACAACGAAAGTAAATTCTTCAATCATGGTAAGAGGTCTCCTTCCAAGGAGACCCTCTGCCGCCGCCAAGTTACTGCAAACACTAAAAGCAAACATTATTGCGTTCAGGTCTAAACCATTGTACGCTGAATCTAGTGAAATTACAAAGCTAACCAGACATGCTGTCTGAAGGCTGCCGAGCCGACAAGAGTATCTACGATTCTGTTCAGGTTTTTACATAATAAAGTTTTTGGAACCACCGTATTGGAAAAGATGGTCTCATCGATTGACCACATCAGGCCGGCCCTACTAATCGTGGGCCGTCGTATTATTGGACGTGCTCCGACAATAATCTGTTTATTCTTTGCATATAGCAGAGCTGTCTTGTGTCACAACATTGTGGCTCTGACATGTATGTACGTACATAAGATCGTAATAGTAAGTGACTAGTAAAGCCGCGCCGCAGCGGTAGCGAAGTAAAACAAATGAGACACATCCATTTGTAGTTTGGAGCATCGCACATCCCGAGCATCGGGGTATCGGGGACGGAAGACAAGCTCGTCATTAGCGCAGCTCGAGCCGATATGGACACACAGCGTCCGCCGTCCGCCGGCTTTTATCATAATTTAAGTTTTCCATTAGCCGTAATTGACGGGAACATCGTTCCTCGCTTACTGCCGCCCCGAATCTACAGCGACGATTGTTATTTTTGGATAGATAAATATTTCCTATTTTCAGAAGGTCTTCCGAACCTTATTCCGTTTTAATTGACAATCCTATTAATAATTAATAAGAGTTATTGTGTACAGCTTTTATCTTAATGCCCGCTTTTAACTTTGCATTCGGGAGGCCTTTTCGATTTACTCGTAATATCGAGTGTGGACCATATCACTAATGGAGAAATATCGAGTAATCACCAGCAAAAGCATTATGCGTAATTCACTGCGCGCAATATAATATTTTACAAAGATGACTATGACTCAATTATGTAATTGTGCGGGATTACCATGAGTGGTCAAGATGGGAGCGATACGAGAGCGCCGCTCGATCGGTCGCGTCCGCGGTAAGTTTCAGCGGGCCGGTCCGTACAATAACTACACAATACAAATTATTAAGAGTGCTCGGCATCACGAGAACGCTTTCAGAAGTAATGAATTAGAAAAGTTGCGCAGCACTCACTCGGATTGAGGCGCGCGGCGGCGGCGTCGGCGCTCCGCTCTCGACATTACTTTAATTAAATCTATTTGAACAACAAACTTTAATTAAATTTCATCCAGCAGTTAGGCGTCGCGGAGGAATAATCGCGCAATTAGAGCGGCCGTGAGCGTCGCCTTACACGCTCCGAGTTAATTAACTCACTTGGGCCGAGCCGGCGCGCGGCGAGCGGCGGCGGGCGGCGAGCACTATATATCCTCAAGTTGACACACATGCGGCAACAGGGCAAACGCTGTTACGGAACGTTACATGTTATAAGCGATAAACAATTTGTTGTGCCTTTTTAAATAATATTAAAGATCATGAAAGACATGTATGTACTCGACGTAGGAATAAGAAAGACATAAAATCTAAAAAGGAATAATATAAATTACGTTGAAAGGCTACATTAATGTATTAAAATAAATTCATGCATACATATACAAACTAAGAAAACCATTTTAAAAACTGGACATTAGTTTCAAATGGCATGTATTTCTCAGGCTCAGTTTTCATTAATTCAAATTAGTTTCTAAAAGAAATAACTATGTTTTAATCGATACACTATGCAGTACTAACTGGTCTGTATTATTCATTTAAAATGTTAAAAGCATTGAATTGGAATAACAAACTTATATTCATTATACAACTTAAATTGTTTTTACAGACGCACATAATAACAACACGTTCATATAAAAATATGTCACCGACTGACCGATTGTGAACTTCGTCAGCTTATAATCGGCCTAGACATTTATATATAAACTTTCAGTAAATTAATTATTGCCAATTTGACGTATCATGTCAAACGCCATTACTTTTCAATTATTTGTAATTTTAAATCTATTTAACTATGAACCTAACCATTAATTAATTATCTACCATTGAACTTTAGCGTAATACGCAAACAGAGAAATGACACAATTTGACGTGAATGATTCGTTCAGTTCATTATTTGCTGACAGTTTATAATAGTCCGGTTATAAATTGACGGAGTTTAGAATCGTCCGGTAACATATACACTTACATAGTGTAATGACGCTATAGAGCGTTTTATTTATTGCGGTGCTTTTGTTATTGCTTGAAATACTTATCTAATGACCAAATGTACTCTTCTCTCTATAGAATGCTTTAAGTGTTCGTCTGATCCATTATGCGCACATCGTAACATATAAATAAAGGCAAAAACTCACAGGATCCATTAAAAGTATTGCTTCGCGAGGTTGGAAACTGTAGAGATACGACTTGAGAGCTATTTACCAATTCGCTTAGTATGTTTTTACATTCTGATCTTTCGTATAAAGTTAGGTTAATGTTATAAATTGCAAGACAGATTATTGTAAATGTTATTTGAATCAATTTACGAATTAAATTTGTCATATTTTATTATAAATGTCTTTCAATCCATTTTAGCTCATGGATTTTTAATTAGAATAGCATCTATATTTATGTGTGTTTGTGCGAGAGAGTATGTGTGTGCAGCATAACAGTAATAAATTGTTATTCGAATTGTCAAACTAGCTGTGCTCCGCGGTGTCACCCGCCGTGCATTTTAGTTTAAATGGAATAGTTTTGAAGATACATCACAATTCATTTTTTTTAAATATGTACAAAGATGCATATGAAAATTTTCAAAAAACAAAACTCTGTACCATTTTTCTTTTTTTCTAACTATTAAATTGATATTTATCCAAAAATAGGCTCGAACTGTCAAACGCGTGAAGTTAAAATAGTCGTTAGGTCTCTCAAAATTTATAAATGTAGGCCCAACTTTCTTAATTTTTCTTTCATAAGAACCTTCTCCTGATAATAGCAAATACAAAAAAAAAGAATTAGCTTAATTGGTCCGGCGGATACATTACTCTTCTTAAGGAAAAATAACTAATTATAATTACTATTAAGAAACTAGTCATAATGTTTTGTATATACATTAAAACAAAAAAAAACATTTTAAATCTTATTCCTTGGCAGTTTGGTGTAAAAAAGAATGTAACAGATATGGCTTAAAAATAGATGTATGGATATCTAATGGATATTCCAGTCTAATATGTCGCTGTCAAACACTTACACTAGAGAGTGGGCGGTGCGAAGGAAACAGACCGGGCCCCGGACTGGCTGGCTGCTTTGATTTAACCGCTCTCGAAATATAAGTAGCATACTATATTATACAATACTAGATGACGCGATGAGCGAACTTCGTACTACCTTAAATAATTGATTTGATTACAATTCTTCCGTAGCGAATATCAATCGTCTTTGTCTTTGTTTATTTATTTATTTATTTCTAATAGGTATACCAATAACATGTTCAAAAAACGTTCAAATAGAATTACGTTCAATTAACAAGAACAAACAGATGAACATATCGATAAAAGGTACACACAACATTTATAATATCTACGTTACATTTTTAGACATATATAAATAAAAGAACTAAAAAGTAATGATTAAAACACAGTAACAAAAAACGATTACATTAAACATTGTGAAAAGAGAGCACGAGAAAACATATTACATGGGGCCTTCGGTATAATTCATTCTACCGAGATCTCTTTCATTAAAGGGACACATAAATTGCCTCATGGAATCATGGAAAAGGTCAACATCATGATTTTTGGATAAAAGTTCGTTGTATTTGAGAGAAATTCTATAGATAACAGAATCTTTACCTACGTTTGTGCGATAACTATTTGGTTTGAATGATTCGTTCTTCCTAACTTGCCTTATGTTACTGTTACGGGGAACCGCGATGTTAACTTCAGCGAGTAGTTCGGGGACAAGCAACATTCCTCGCAGGATCTTATACAGGAGCATTAGATCTGCTGCCGTTCTGCGATGATCTAAGGATTTAATTCGAAAGTGCTCCAATCTTTTTGAGTAATCGCTGAAGCGTGCGACTGACCTATCTTTAAATGTAAGCATTCTAGTAAAACTCTTTTGTACACGTTGTATGAGAAAAATATGGCAATTATATTTAGGATTCCAGATGGATGACACGTATTCAAGGTCTAAATCTAAAATAAGCATTTTATAGTATTTTTAAAGGTAAAATTGTTTGGAAATCAGTGCAAGATCTTCTGATGAACCCCAGAGTTTTATTTGCTTTCCTAACTACAATATCGATGTGCCCGGTAAAGGAGTCTAAAGAGTAGGAGGAGTCTATGTGGAGGCCCAAGTCTCGAATATAATTAACTTCTGATAGTCTAGTATCATCGAGTCTGTAACTAGAGAACTGTACTTGAATTTTTTTCTTAAACTTTATATGAAAGCACGTGCGAGAATTCAAAACCATTTTGTTAGCAGAGCACTAAGGACTAATAGAGTTTATATTGCTCTGTAGTTCGTCAACGTCCTTAAGAGTCTTGATACTTTTAAACAGTTTTACGTCATCGGCAAGTATAGAACATTTAGCATATTTTACAACATCAACAATGTCATTAACGAAGGCAAGGAATAATATTGGTCCCTTATGTGAACCTTGAGGAACCCCGGAAGTAACAACATATGACCTTGATTCGTAACCCCCCGTGACTACGCTTTGTTTACGATTATTTAGGTAAGATTAAAGCCAAAGTAAAAAGGACATGCATATAAAGGACATGCATGCATGCCATAGCACAACAACTTCTGTAATAAAATACTATGATCTACTCTGTCAAAAGCGCTGCTAAAATCAGTATACAAAGCATCGACTTGCATTTTATAATCTACAAGTTTGCAAAGTTTTCCATCTGTTAGTCGATAATATTGTCTGCATCGTGTGCTGCTTGAGTTTCGTTTGTGAACAATTTTTTTTCTAATATTTTAGACCTGCGATCAGTTGCCTAGACTATAATCAGGTTGGAATAAGAGTTTGGAGAGGTAGAGCCACTGCTCCATAACCTCTTGGTAAGGCAGTACATCGGCTCTCTCGAGTTTGGGGATCAAGCTTCCAGGAGGTCCGCATATATGGCATCGGCAATGTCTCTATCTTGTCGCGCTCGTTGGCTTTGTGTTTGTTATACACGAACTTACTGCATTCTGCACCTAGTCGCTTAATTTTCGGTCGCTCTTGAAGTTATTCGTACATGCTAATCCGATAATTTCATTATCCGTTGCTCATCGGTGCGGTTTGCACGTGAAGATTTGCAAGTGTTATAATTTGAATTTAAAAACCATGATCACTTGTTTGATGTTGGCAAGGTGTAGGTTCTGATTTTAATATAAGAGCATAATAATATTATGGCTTTAGTAATGCGGTATTACCTACATTTGGTGGCTGTAACATAATACTCTTAATGTGTTTTTATTGTTAATTAAATAACTCGCATAATGGCACCAGAAATGCAAGCGAAATCGTAAAAGCCAAAAGGAGCGACTTCTCAAAACCACCCCATAACTTTTTACTGTACTAAAATTTATTAGTCATAAAATATACTCATTGCGTATGTAAGTTTAATGGTTAACATTGGACTCATTTCAAATTCGGCTCGACTAAATTAAGTAACTTAAGTACATTTCAAAATACATTCTGAATATAAAATAAGGATTGAGTTTCTTTACAATCTGCTGCTTTAAAATTTTTTACGTGTTAACTAGAATTAAAGTTATTACGTTAAGTGAAAATAAAACAAAAGTCTAAAATAATAATCAATATCAACAGAAATATATTATTTATGTATATTTATATAGCGATTGTTTCTTAAAACTCAAGATTAGATATTTTAATTATTAACGAAGTAAAATCATACAATCATATTAAAATCACTTGATGCGAGTGTCCGATTCATGGTTGTTGAGCGAAGTTGATGAGCTCATAATTACTTTTGTTGTCATTAAAAATAATTGTAAAGATCATTAAAAACTATTTTATAGTAGAATACTGTGTCAACATACAACGACAATAATTTAACGTATGCCAAGTAAAAAAACAGCGTATCGTTTTTGAACAGCTCATAATGTGTTACAGGTTCTAATAAAACTCTATACGATGCAAATTACATACGAGAAACATCCATTACAGGAAGGCTGTGTTTTTTTTCCCATGTGTAACCGTTGAATCAGACAAGACGTTTCTAATTAATTCCTAATAAAAAGGAATTACGACATTCTGTGTTAAACGCAGCGCCATCGCACAGCTGCGCGGATGTTCTGCACAAGGACTTGGCTGTGTAAAAACCTGCCTCGATAAAATAAACGGTCCCTAATCTTTTAGGGTTGCGACAAACAAGGTGAAGAATTCTTCTAAGGTCTTCTATAACTTAACCATAAATAATTGAGTCATATTATAGTTGTCGGTGATTTTAGAGTAGGGCTGTATATTAAACAAAAAGGTGAAAGAAGCTCAGATTTTTTTTAAATATGGAAAAATTAATATTGTAAAGCTCTACATGAGTAAATTAAAGTTTTTCTATTTTAGACTGGATGGTATTCTTAATCCTAAAATATATAATTAGGTACCTTATTTTTTTGTTTCGACCCTGCAGCCCTGATGATTAATAAAGTGAATAATCATTTATGATTGTGGATTATTGTGGATGACAGCATTAATTAACATTAAATTACCTGTGTGCATATGATTTTTTATTCATAAAAAATTATAGCCACGGAAACATTTTTAAATGTTTAAGGCCACTTTGAAACAAATCCAAAAAAATAAGGGGGCAAATTTAAGCATATTTTCCTGTAGGAGACGTGATTAAACAAATATTTTGTCGTTCCTCGAAGTAAATTGCGCTTTAAAGTCGTGTTATTTCAATCTCGTTAGACGGTGTGACGCGCAAAAAGTCTGGCATCTGCGCCACGCGTCTCCGTGTGCGCGCGACGGATGCGAAGCGCACCTTTCCAATGAATTTAGATCAAATTGATATAAAAAGTTTGATATGCAGTTTTTTTTAATAACAATATATGGAATAAGTATGTGGGTATAAGTACTAAGAACGCAAAACGCTCACAAAACCAACAAAAAATTGTGGCTGTTTAACATACAGTTCCAACGACGTCGAATTTGAAGGAGAAATTTCGTCGTGTTAACAAACTTAAATCTTCATAATTTTTTAATGAAATTAAATCATTCGAATTTTACGTCACTTTGCAATATATGTACTTCTTCACTTTAATTTATAAAAGCGGATAATGTTTACTGTGTGTAACTAAAAGGATTTCCCAGCATTATTTGTCTTTAGTGATAATTCTGACAAACAAATGAACTATGGTATTTTAATGTCATATGAGTAACACACGTGTTATAAAAATACTTAATAATATTGCGTTTAATCTCATGAGCTATTGGTGTCTATACGGCCGATGTCCTTCCCATTTTAATTTTTCTGATGGTGACCATTGGCGGATCCAGGAGGGTCTTTCAAGCTCCCCCCTCCCATCCACATATCATCAGAACTCACAGAATTATTTTACGTTACTAAAATCTACCCTAGGGAGGGTTAAGCAAACCCTATCAAAAACGAGATAAAGCCCCTCCAAAGCACAATCCTGGATGCGCCACTGATGAACACTTTTTATCAGGCGTAGGTAAGCTACCTTATTTCCTATTGCCAGTCTCTGATAATCCCTTAAATTAAAATCCTAATAGATTATTTTTAATTTAAAATGAATGCATGGAATTGTGTATAAACTGAACGAGCCACACGTTAATGTAGTCAAACTAATTCTTAATTCCCTTTTACGTGATCTGTAATTAAGGCATAAAAACAGATACAAGACATCGCAAATAGAGACGTAAATCAGTAAGTACTATTTAAGTATATCATTTCAGAAAACTAGTCTTATTGCACTTAAGTTGACTCATATGTTTGAACCAATTAAAACGAATGAAGCCAAACTTCAAAATGAACGGATAAAAACTCACGCCGCAATGGTTACACGGCCGCCGATCAGGTACACGAGTTAACATGTTGCGTTTTTTTTGTAAGAGCAAGCAATGTTTTGTGTTAGCCGAAAATTTTCTGTGATGATCGTTTTTGTCGATGTCGGGCAAAAACTATTTTATCTTTGAAACAAAGATACTTTAACGTGTTACTTTTATGATAAAATGCCTAATTATACATTTTTAATTGGTATACTGCTACGGCTCTTTTCCATGATAATGTTACTGCTTTAACACAATTATTGCAGACCGTATAAATAATAGATAAAAACATACAAACCTTATCTTTGTATGTTATTCTGATTGAAGTAGTACTTCAATCGTATTTGTATTCTGTTCCTTATCTTAAATTACGTCATAAACTCTCACGACCTTCAAAATCAAAGTTGACTGGACCCACTGAAAGCATATTACTCAAGTTAAAAGTTTTAGGTTTGGCTTTAGCTTATATGATTTAAAAACCAATCAATACGTCTGTCAAGAAGCTGCAATCAAGCATTCGAGAGAAGGGATCAATTTAATGACGGATGAATTAACTATATTTTCTTAACCTTTAGATCTTTTCAAAGCAAATGTAGTTACATTAATTAACCTTTAAGTGTTTTTCTACTAAAAGAATCATTTTGTTGTAGTTCAACAAAATGATTCTTTTAGTAGAAAAACACTTAAAGGTTGGTCATAGTATCGATATAAAACAGTGTGCAATAGGGGCTAGAAGCCGGCATGATTAGCGGTGTCCGGGCGCGGGCGCGGGAGGCTGATTGCCAGCCCAATTGGGCCTTACCCGCCCGCACATGGGAAATATTTTTAATCAACACCTCCATTGAACTTACGAGCGGTCGTACGTGAGCTCGCCGGACAGAGTCGTATTCACAAATAGTAATAAATTTATAAAAAATATGATTTATTACATTATACTTACTTCAAATTAGATATGTCCATAACACTAAAATAACGAGACACAAACGGTAGTTCATGAAGATCAAGGAAGAGAGAGAGAGAAATAAAATTTAATGAAATACCAAATATATAGTATCAATTATTAACGAAAACTTCGACTTTCTAAAATACGTAGTTCAGTGACAGAAGACCGGTTCAACTCTTTGTCATTGCTCCTTTATCTAAAAGGAAACATACTCAATCAAATGTTGAAAGTAAAGAAGGTACATTCATTGTAATATTTCGAAAGAAAACGAAGTAATAATGTTGCAGTTTGTAAAGAAAACAGAGCTAGAGCACGTTTACTTCCAAAAGCTATGATCTTACTTTATTATCGAACTAGCTGGCCCAGCATCCTTCGTTCCGCCATATAATTAATAGATAGTTCACTATTTTGGCGATAATGGCTTACAGATAAAAGATAGATATGTATATATATGCTGTCGCGGGCTCTTTGTAGGACTATTTAATGTAATTTCTATTGTACATTATATACGTGTAACTAACGGTTTTTGCAGCGCACACCAGAATAGCTCGCATATGGCCGAATTTTTACCTCCTTACTTGACACTTATGGTTATATTTTGAACAATTCACACAATATCTTTATAATTTATAGCTGATATCTTATTCTGATGTATAAGCTATATATATTATTCAAGGGTTTCATTAAAATCCATTCAGTAGTTTTGCGTGAAAGAGTAATAAACATGCATACATACATACTTACATACTTTCGCATTTATATTATTACTAGGATTAATCATGTAAGACTTTCAAGAATACCGCCATTAGGGTTTTTTTTATTTGCACTTATTCATTGAGCTCGATAAATTAATTCCAAAAGAATCTATCCCTTCAGTTCCTGTTCATTTCTTGGCAATGAATCATTATCTGAGCAATGTCTTTTCAAGCAAGTTCTTTATATTTGTAGTAATAGTAGGAAAACAGTTAACAAAATGAATCCAACTCTGTCTAGGGTGGAGGTACCCTGTACACGGGCGGCGGTGGGTTGTTGCTTGATTGGCGCTATGAATGTGAGCAGATTGCATCGCCGCCCGCGTCCGCGCCCGCTGCCTCTTCCGCCCATGCTGTACCCCGCTTTATTCTTTAACGGTCAAGCGCCACTAACTTTTAAATTTATTATTTTAATCAATTTTTTTCTACCACAATCTTCCATTCTGAAATATGTTGTTTCAAAACGTATTAAAATAAAAAGGTTGCACGTATAAAATGGTGTACTTTAATTCAATCTTATAAAGATACACATATTTGATATTTGCCTGAGAAATTTCATATATGACCCATATAAATGTAAGTCACGTTTTTAATAACCTTCAGTTTTAGCTTCATAATTTTAACCCGAGCTGATATGAGACTTCATTTTGTTATGAAATTCACTACCGTAAAACGTACTGCGCGGCTCGGCCAAGGCAACAGAAGTTAAACGAATATTACACACGATTCTTTACGGCGGCGCTGTCTTGTGAGAAACGAACGCGAAATTGCGGATTTAAAGTATTTTTAAACAAAGTAAGTATAAGAAATTGTCACGATACCAGGATATCATAATCAGCAAGGAGCGAACTCGCAGGCGCCGCACTCGGCTGGTATTATTAACGACGTGTATTGTAATCGCGCGACGGGCGATCGCCTCCGACGAAGGTAGGGCGGTATTAAATTCCGACAGCTACGTGATAAATCGAAATTGGAAAAGTTTAATAATGTTCGGTTGCTCCGAAAGCAATAAAACCGTTTATAAACGGGCACAAGCGAACTAGACGGGCAACGGGGACGCCCGTCTTGATGCCTTTTAGGGGCTGTTAAGCAACTTAAACTTTACAGGTTTTTAATAATTTAACCAATACTACAATGTTTTATGTTTTGAATGCAATAATATAAGCGACAATAGCTTAGCTTCCGACTTACGGGAATCACGTATTTAATTCCCAGTTGTGTAGGAGTCCCAAGGAGTTTCACTTCTGAATTTTAGGAGCAAAAAGTACAAGTAACGTAACACACTGGACATTTATTACTTTGAATATTTAGGACACGATAAGCATTGTCAAAAACACATTGATATGCTCTATATATCCTTGTTAGGGAGTTCCTGAGTTTAGCGTGTTCCTGAAATTATTTTCACGCACCTTTCTACGTCTTTCTAATCCATCTCTTTCACACCCATATGTATACATAATCTATACTATGCAAAAATAATCTTAATTTATTCCTACTTTAGTATGTCACCGTATCGGTATTGCCACTCGATTTTCATCTACTTCGTGTTTCTTTCTTTATTTGTCCTTTCAATTCTTCTCTTTCTGACTTTCCCCCAACGCGTGTCTTCCACACATGTTTTTCTTAATATTAATCACAATATCTTTTTTCAAGCTACTTTTTTCCTTATTACGCTGTGTTTACCTTTTGTAAATCTTGTTCATTAATTACCTGCAGCAACTCGCGTGCAACCGAGATAATTGCAATTTTCTTTAGCAAACGGTTTACGAGAGTTACATTGTAACAAAAGTGCATTTCTTTTCTTATATTTTTTATATGCTATATGGAACTTAGAAATGTTTTAGTAAATTTAAGTTGGTGCTTTACTTCGTGTTCAAATTAATTTTAATATAATTAAAAGTGGCGGGCTCCTTGTCGTGTTTTAATTTAAGCAATTGTTCGCTTAAACTATATTATACCTATATATTTTTATTTCCAAATCAAAAATCAAAACCATGAATTTGTGAGATATGTCAAAAGCATGTCTAGTTCGTCAATTCGCACTTGAGTATAAGGCGGGATGCGATCAGATAAGTGGCTAACGGGATGATATGTGATATCCAGTAAACATAAACATTCTCAACAATCGGGATAGCTGCGGATATGATACATCGTTGTACTACCCATTACAAGTAAATCTTCTTAACCTCCATTATAAATACATTAATTACTTTAAACTAACTTTATGCCACGTCTCAAGAAAATAATAAGCAATAATTACGCGAAGTAATAAAATAGTAAAAATTGTAAATAGTAGAGCGCTTACATAGTAGCAAATAGCAAATTAAAGCAAGGAAATCCTTAGTGAACTGCATTAATAATAACTTCTTGTACTCATTCTCTCTGCAATGCAGTTACAGGGAAGACAAAAATTGCTCACAGTAACTTTAATAATATTACGATAAGTCAAGTGAAGGAAATAAAAACTCAAAAGGCCCTAGACAAAAATGGTAGACACATATAAAGTTAAATGATGTACTTTTGGCACGACCCAAAAACCCTCTATATCCATTGAACAAGCTCGTAGGTGTTGTGTGAAAAGACTGATGCCTTTCTTTACATAAACACCTTACTAAGCTCCGAATGAGCCTTCTTGTTATGCCAGTAATCTGGGCTGCTTAAGTTTTACTGTACACAGTTCAATCGCGCCCATGGTTAGTTATTGCAGTTTTTGTACTGATTTATTACAATGAAATAAAGTTGAAAAACTAAATATATTAACTAAGAATATTTCGGAAAAATATTAAGACATTTTGCTGGATAAAACATAAAGAGTAACGTCAAACAATTCTCTTCAATAAACGGCTCACGCCGTTTGTTTTCTTAAGATAGTTTGTTCTCTATTACCATCGCGAAGTAATGATTGGCTCTGTTGTGAACGGTCGTCACTAATTGGCTAAGCAGCAAATCAATTCACGCACCAATAATACCGTTATGGTATTATTGGTGCGTGAATTGATCACGTGTGACAATCTGCCGGGCTGAAACGTTTATCAAAGAAAACTCCGCTCAACGTCCGCACCTATCAGATGTCCATGAAAGAACTAAAATCGCTCGCGGTACAGTTTATAAGCCCCGCTCACCGTGGTGCAATTTTCGTTACAGTAATTTGGAGCGATAAGAATGCTTTCAGGTTTTATTTGCGTTAATTGGTCTAATACCGTAAAGCAACTTGGAATAAAAGAATTATGACATAAATGATTCTTAGTTTTCTTGTCCCACAATTGAAAAGACATTCGATATATCACTTATCACTCATTTTAACACAGTCTAAAATGTCTCCTATAATGTTACTCACAATTTAAAGTTTTGCTTTGTACCAAATTTAATTGAACAAAGTGGTAAGTCGATAGCTTTATCATTATTTACCCAGTTAATGGAGTAATTACCATCGTCTTGGTTATATCCTTTGTTCTTGGGGGAAGGATAATTGCGGAGGGAACTTGTGCTCCATACACGTTACATAATGAAGCTCGAACTGTTTCCTCCCGCGCGTATTCCTCGGAGATTAAGTTAGTATTAACTCATAAAATAATAACGTCTCAACAAACAAAACCATCTACGTATTTTATCCGCTATAAAAAATCTGATTTCGTTTCCGGCGAACGACTTCGTTGTTTCCTATCCCTAATTCTTTGTCCAAGAGTCTCGCGAAGACAGAAAATAAGATCATTTCTTATGTTAAGCTACACGTTGAAAATATTATTTACATATTCAAATCACGTCTATACAAAACTCCTGTTTTTAATTATAAACTTAATTTGGTTATGATAAATCTATGGAAATTTTTACCTCGAGCGCCAACCCTCTGCAGCGGTAAGGGTAGAGTAATTACTTCTTTTCTTTGTAATAAAAACGGATTAAACTTTACTTAGGGCGGCCTATTCAGTTTGTTTACTATTCAAAAAGGTCTGCTAAGAAAAAAAACTAATTTGCGCTTGCTTATTACAAGTATCTGATTTAACATTTTAATTAAGAATTAAATTAGGAAAGATTAATTAAAAAGTTGAGATTACGTTTAAGGAAAGCATCGATGTATAAGACCAGACAAGTCGTTTACATTCACCCGTAGCCGTTAGAAGTAAAGCTAGCTTACGCGATAGTTCAGCTTAAATGCGTTGTGAAAATAAAACGAAACACAGATAAATGAGGGGTTAATTCGTCGCTATTGTACGTGGAGCATTGATATCAATTATCAGGAAACCAGAGCTGGCTTTCTATACGTGAATTGTTCCATAAAGCCGCTAATCCCGGCCCCGGCGAGCCACAATTTGTCCAAACGGTTATGTTATTGCGGTCTACAACTTGCGACCGCGACTCGCCGTGATTTTTCTAATAAAACTCCCTTTAACGTACAATTCGGGCGTGCTCTACAACATTTTATTGTACTGTCTCATCAAATTGTATTGTATCGGTATAACATCTTTTACATAATTTTGTTACTATTATTATTTTTTATCTAGTTTCATTGTTGATAATAAGGTACTTACCAACTTGTTTACAACTTTTTACATCGTTAAAAGAATAGAAAACAAATCTTGAACCAAATATAATATTAGCTGTGCAGACACGTTTGTCTATACAGAAGATATGATTTTTAATTTTACTGTATAAAATAGTTTTACATATATAAATACACGGCAATATAACCTAGAATACACACCTAGAAAATGCTGCACAGTACATTATTTGTGCTTCTAAATTCATAACAGAAGATGGTACATTTCGTAAGCCTAATATAATATTAATTTCAATGAGCCAAGGCGCTCTTTAAGCCGTTAAAAAGTAGTCGTTGATGCTTTAACACTGTTACCTACTTGGCGACAGAAAGTAGTGACTATCTGAAACAACCGTACTATCTTTGCCTTCCGCAAAGGTCACGATTCGACGATCAAGGACACGATTTTGGTACAAATAGACCTCCTCCGATGTGGTATACTGCTACCAATTCGGTAAAATATAAATATAGTAACAGTCCGAGCCGTCCGAGCACTTTTTAACGACTCCAAAAATAAATATGATTAAGAATTGATTCTTATGTTTAATTGCGTAAAATTATTTTATACTTTTAAGTGCATTTCTTGTTTTACTATATAGTTTTTTTGAAGTCGGTTTTGTTTTTATTTAAAAGTTTTTTTATCAACCCTGTTCAGTAGTGCATAGCATACATCAACAACAGCTACATATGGTGTCATAATAGTGGCATACTACTGACTAATGCTTATGACATTAGTGACCATTACGATACCATTGTGTTTTTTTCAAATTGGGAAGCAGAATCTGAAAACATGCATTTGTTTTTAAAATAAAAACATCCCAGTTCCGTTTTGGTGTAGGTTTTGAAGATCAATAAAGTACATAGTACAGCAAATTAGAAACGGTATAATTAATTAGTCGTCGGTATATTCGCCGGACTCAATTTATCCAAAGTGTTATTGCGCGGGTCGAGCCACCTCGCCAACAGGCCCGCACGGAATCGGCCATAACTGACGGCTCGCTCGCCTCTAACTCCCCGGAATGGATACTTGATTAAGATACCGGCTCGTGTCACTTTATTTTGAGATTACATCTGACGCGGGCGCAGTCGCAATTTCTTTTATTGTTAATTTGGAATAAATCCTCGTGATTGTATCACTGACATAGTCTGCCAACAGAGCTCGTTTCGTTAAGATTAAAAATAGGCGTAAAACTATTTTGCTCGAGCGTTCCATTTTGAGGTATAGCAGCATTTCATTAAGACCTTAACATGTAATTATTTTCAGAAATGTTGTTCTGGTATAAGAAATTGTTGGCATATTTGTTAGTTGGTCATGGATGGTCCTTTTCAATTCCATTACCGATGGTCAATGATATTATAATACAAAAAGTAGCAGATATGTCATTAGCGGTCGAAAAGTGAAGACTTGAAAGCATCATCAGGCTCATTAGAATGCTTTTTCTATAGCATACGGCATGTTAATACATAAACACAAGCTGTCATATTTTTACCTTTAATTACTTTTAACTACACTATCTTTTTTACACCATTTGACATACATATGTGAATGTTGCTACCACCGGTGTCACTGTCTTTAGAACACTTTTAACCAGTGATTTTGTGTGAGTGTAACATATCCACTGAATAAAATATCATTGTCGATGGTCCAGTTGTTATTATTAGTATATATTCAAATTGAGTTTTTGCAATATACATTGCAAGTGAAAATTCGTTGGGATTGAAGCCTTGAAATCGGATTTATCGTCCTGTCACACCACTTACCGACTTCCACATCAAAACAGAATCTTTTGTTGCGGTTGTTAAAAGTAAATTAAAAATTCCACTGGTATTGAACCTAAAGTATCTAATTTAGCTTACAGATTAAGAATGCATGTATAGGAGTCCATAGACATCAAGAAAGCAAGCAAATGAGCTAATTGGAATTTGTAGGCCTTAAAAACAGAATTATTACAACAAGAACACTTAAGTAGTTTTTAAAACTTTTATAATTATTCAAAAAATTCAAAAGAATATTATTTAGTTCGTGCGAACTTTGTGAAGATAATTATCCTTGTTCTCGTAGCCCGTCCGTCATCGAATACGATACATCTCAAGCAACATCGGACGTATGGGTATTCGAAATTGGATCGAAGATTGTAAGAGGGATTGAAGGACAAAGCCGGCCGAGTGGGAGGGGCAGGGGGCTTGTGGTGGTCTGGTGGGGGGCAGCCCACGCACCACGTCCGAGCCGTAATGAGTTGAAAGCGGATACTTGTAGCGCACTCAGAGCGCGCGTGTCCGGTTACCCGCCTAATGTTAGCCGGATAAACAATGACGTCCAGCTTTTAGCGACATTTGTGAAGCCACTCAACACTAGACGTAAGCCTAAAAAGATGTCGCATTTTTACCATTCGGGACTCCATCGGATTTCCGTGTCAAGGAAATGGGGACGTAATAATGTTGATAGTAAATAGTGCTATGACAGCGGAGCTAAATAAAAACATTCGTTCCTCCCTGTGAGTACCGTATATATTATTATTATTATTATAAATTTCATTAATTTTTATCGTATTAAAATCCTAACGCTTCCATCTGCTTATAGAAATATGTATCCAAACCAAAATGAAAGTATAAAAACCTTATAGATATGTATATAAAAGCTCATAGACTCAATAAATACAAATAAAATATGCCCACATCATCCCATCCGTAACCCAGAGGGGTAGGCAGAAATCATGGATTTCCATTTGGCGCGATCCTGGCACACCTCTCTCGCTTCTTCTACATACATACATACGCATACAAGCTCGTCGGTTATGTGTACTGCTCATAGCGTCCTTTTTAAGGCTGTGTAAGGCACTAATCACATCAACATAAATATTTACAAATCCGTGTGATCTGCTGATCCGCCATCAAATCTCAACGCCTCGGACAGATTCTCGCGGGACTAGTGTCAATTACGTTAAAAAAAGTTAAATGTTTACATAATACATAGTTTTTTTTTTTTTTTAATATAAGAGAAGGGGGCATACGAGCAGCGGGATCACCGAGGTGATCAACGTCGCCCATGGACATCGGCAACACCAGAGGAACTGCAGATGCTTTCCCAGTTTCGTAGTAAACACAAAAGCCTAATATTTAATCGTCACGATTTGTCTTTTTCTTGTTACATTTTAAATGATAATGTGGCTTATGCATATAATATAATAATTCAATAACCATTATTTATTATTATATATTACTTGCTTTTGCGCATGAAATGTAAACACAATGCATGATCCAGACCAGAAAATAAATAATTCCTACCCTAAGTACTAGGTAACGGGTCCGTCAAATATATTTACCCGTTACTTAAGTAGTTTCAGCGAAATATGTAGTGTGTGCAGAGTATAAGAGTGCCGCCAGTATTCGTAAATACAGGACCACTCACCCGCCGATGTCTTCGGTAATTGAACGCGATATGATCAGGGGTGCCATGTGTCCGGCCAACGCAGCGGTTTAGTCGCCGGGTTTTAATTCTTGAGACACCAGATCGAATCGAATCGAATCCCAATCAGTTAATTCAATGAGATATTTGAAAGTTTTATATAGTTATTTTATACCTCATTATAACGCTTAAGAGTTTGATAGGCTCTCATTCTTTTTAGTAATCTCCTATTTAACTATTAATTTCATTCAGTATTTAATTGATATGTACATATATTTTAAGTAATACATAAAATAAATATTTAAATATCTTAATACATTATCAATCTTAGATATTTTCTCTTACTGCCCTATTATAATGGAATAAAAATTATAGTAGCTAATGGTTTTAAATTTAAAAAAGAGCATCGACCACTAAAACATTATAAAACATTCGCAAGCGCATCTGTCGGGATAGGCGATAAAAGCTTTGAAAAGCGCGTTTTTATTTGGGCAGATATAGAGCGAGAGTGTGTTACGTAAGTGGTGATGTAAAAGCCGCCTAGTCAAATGTAAAGTGACGGAACATCAACGTTAGTCCATTAGGCGAGAGTAGAGCGTGGGGCGGACGGGGCGGTTTGATACGCCATTAGTTCATTAGCAGCCTTACTTGCCTGTCATAAGCCGATTACCGACCGGTAACTTACGCCGATAGATGTCACAAAAAGATATTATTAAAACTTAAAGCTGTTTGAACACTTTCTATTCAAAACAATAACGATGTAACCTATCGATTAATCTGGTATATCTATACAGATAAATAAAATTGAAGTGTTGGTACTTATAACGAAAATGCAATTTTTTTTTAATTTTTGTCTGTCTGTCTATCCGGTTATTCCGGGTAATCTCCGAAACGACTGAACCGATTTGGATGGGACTTTTACTAGAAGATAGGTAATATTACAAGGCTTTAAATAGGCTAATTTAATTTAAGCAAAAGAATTAGGGTTCCGCGCAAAAAGCGTCGCCGTGTCGAAAGCGCCGCCGGCTACCTGCAACGTCATAAAGGTTGCCTTAAGCAGTAAAATATCTTACAACTATATAAGGTAAAACATTATAAGCTTTTATTCTGCGAAGTAATTAATATGTTTTATTTGATTCCACGCGGACAAAGTCGCGAGCAACAGCTAGTCATAAATAAATTTAAAAAATGATTACGCGTACCCAAAAAGCATCCTTGAATAAAACTAATTTATAGTTAAAAACTCATCTTAAGCATTATCGACGTCTAGATCACTTTATTGTTTTAAATTAGGTAAAGGTTTGTTTCTTTAAAAAATTAAAAATGTATTTATTTGTTGAAAATTATCTTAGGAAACTACTTGATAAATTTCATAATGAATGCTGTTTGAATAAAAATATCAGTTTTATTATTCGTTCGTACAAGAAACATCATAATCCAACTCAACCGAAGTATTATTCGCTTGATTCATATGTATGAATTGCCTTTATACAAGTATAAATAAAAATAATGGTTATCATGCAATAATCAAAATACGCTTGATTTAACTTTTCCATCATATGATTCTCTATCTACGAATCTATTAATAGTTGAACTTTGTTGCCATGTCTGGCGTTATAAATTCAATAACACTGAATTGTGTCTTCGAATGAAAGTAAGAAATAATTTAATATGCTGTAAGTGAATTTGAAAGTGAAGCATTAAGATGTGACTGAAGGTTTTTATTACTTTAAAAGGGTTCTCAGCGCCGCAAAAGGCTTACTTTTAAAATCCATCCTCAAACACAACATTGCATTTAGACCGGTGTCAGTGTAGGTATACATTTTGCAAATTGTCTTTGTTGCGAGGCGGGGATGGATATCGGGGATGAGAGCAGGGGCGGGGTAAGGGGGTGCAGTCCATTATGCCGGGGCGAGGGTAGTCGAAGACGTTAGTCCGGCGCTCTGCATCGGCGACTTTATGACGTTATCTCTAACAGGTTCCGTCTCGGGATGGGCCAGCTACACTGGCGAAAGCACGGGATCCTCTGTTGTGACTGATAATTGCCACTAATGGAAAAGTCTAGTCACTCCAAAGTGCATTCCTAGTTTCCGTCGCTATAAGATATAAGTTATTAAATCTTGTAGAAGATATAATGCGCGGTATACATTTCGAAGGCTCGGTTTTTTTTAAAGATAAACATATTTATTTACTCTTATCCGTTGAGGTGAAATATCACTAGTGATGTGCTTAATGTTAAGTACAAAATATTAGTATATTAGAATCAGAAAGTTTTTTCTTATTATCGAAAGTGATGCCTACATATTTTTGTGAACATATGATGTGCTTTTTTTGTTGACAGTTTGTCATAGATAGATAGTATCTCAAATTATTTAAAATTAATTTATTTCTTAGGATGTATTTTTAATATTATTAGTTTGTTATTATTATACAAATGTCTAAGAAAAAACCTTAATTTGTCACCAGCGGCCAGGAGGTTTTTAAAGGCGTGTACTTGTGTGCAAATGAAATCGCTAATTTATTGACAAAGACTGGCCGATGCTACAAACAGGAAAATAGTTCGAAAGTTTATGTAAATGTTATGTTGAATGTTTACCACATGCAGCCCTCTCAACCTGAATTCGATTGTTTCGAAATCAAAAAGAGTAAGCATGGATGTATAACAAACTACACAGAAAAGATACTGGCGGAATTCCATGAAGACGGAAGAGGGTGCTGGTTCTACAGGAATGGAAATTAGCGCGGGATTATTATCACAGAAGAGATGAACACCGATCAGCTAATGAACCTGATGAGAAGGGATGCGCCCGACCAATAACAGTCCTCGCGACATTTGAGTACATCTTAATGATGTTGTCTTTGATCACACTGATATAACAATATTTAAGTACAACCAATTATTCCCGAGGAGGGTTGGCGTCAGGCAGGCGGCCGGCCGCAAAAACTGTATCTAAAACCTATACAGTATCCTACATAAGTGGAAAAAAGCAAGGAGATGATGATGATGTCCTGGAATCTACGTATATAAATTTATTGCACTAATTATCGTCAACGGGATGTCTATTTTGGCCTTACTTTTTAAGAAGTACGACATGCGAATTACTTAGCCCAGCGATTAGATTACTTGGATAAACCTATATTCTGGAGATGAATCTTTATGGGCAGTAACGTACAATGAAGTAGAGCTATTTAAGGATAGCGATATTACATTCATTTGAAATAGCTTTGGTGAGGTTTAGAGTAAAAGTATCGACAACGCAATACAGTAGGCTAATATTACTACTACCGTGGTTTGAAGTTCACTTAAAGCGTGCGTCTTGACGTGGTTTTCCTGCTCTATTCGGGGTACAGCAAGGTTTCTATATATCTAACATTGCTTTAAAACTCGAATTCCGTAAACACGACTAGAGGCGGACGCGTACAAAAAATGGTAAATAAAGTTATATGAATGCTATACCAAACATATTAGTTTGGTATTCATTTAATTAATCACAAGCACTCACAGATTAAATCTTGTTGCGCAAATGGCGCATCCTCTTTATTCCTCATCGTTGTCTCCTGATAGGAGTCAGCTTGACGCTTTGGTATGAATGCAATTTAAATAGTTAATCTCGATAAAGGTGTTTGCACACTCTCGTAGATTAGTTGGTTACTTGACAGAATGAAATAGCAAGCGAAATCTAATACACTTACAAGGTTCTTACGGCGCATACATATTTAACACGCATATTTACCGATTGGCGTGGATCAGAGAGGGGGGCGACTATCTGATGGGGCGCGGGGTGGAAGGGAGACGGTCATTCAATGAGATTGCTTCTTGCCGCCACTTCGAAGTAATGGATCTCGCCGAAATAGACTGTACGAAGGAAGCGCGGCTATGGCGTTAGGACACGCCTCGCTTTTGCGCTTAGAAAATTACGGTTAATATATACATGAAACGGACACTAATGGTATATTTTAATATTATATAAGTAACACTTAAAGTGGTATAAGATGAGTGGCAAAGAGACGACTTTTATTGTTAAGATCGGAATTACGATTTCCTGCACAGTTTGTTATGTGTGTGCTTCCGTATTTCGGATTCTTAAAGACAAAAACTTACGATTAAATATATGCCCAATAGAGTCATCATCTATTACATAATCACGTTAATCGATAGATACTAAGGCAGATAGCATTTTGGAAATTAAGTTTATTGCAGACAATTTTGTACGACAGTGTACTTTTTCGTCACAGTTTAAGTTTAAGTTCAATGGCAGACATTTTTAACCGATCAATTCATGTGTATGTTTTTTTTTGTTTGTTACCTCAGAACTCCGCTCCTGGTGAACTGATTTCGATGATTCTTTTTTTGTCCGAGAGCTAATGCTTGTCGATTAGTCCCATTTCTTTTAGTCAAGATCCGACTGGTAGTTTTTGAGTTATTCTTAATAATGCATAATATGACAACGTTGAATTTTACTTTCTTGGCTTACGTAGGCTAAACTATAGAACTTACATTAAAATGATGTATGAAATAATTGTAGCTCTTTATATAAGCTAAATAAAAATCCGCGATGACATATATCTTCTATAGTAGTCTCACAATAACCATTTTTATCTTAGAAAAC
>JWHW01025485.1:261189-275824 GCA_000931545.1 Papilio glaucus | reverse complement strand
TTATTAAACTATGCTTAAGAGCTTAATAAGACTGAAATATTTTTACTTTGGTTTAAAAGTAACGTTTAATAGTAAAATTATGTCTTTAAAAAATCAATAACAAATTTCGCACCGAAATAATCCAAATGCGCCATTTTGTGTCGATCTTCTGCTACATGGTGAAGTTGTATTGACGTCCAATAAATAAATATACACTTGTTAGTTGCTTAAAATAAATTCAAAACTATATAAGTGTTGTACTGTCCCTATAGGAAAAAGAAATATATAAAAAAACTTGCTATTAATAATATAGATTACAATAAAACTTTTTTTGTACACAAACATAACCTTAAAGTAACCCATGTTAATACAACTAAAGTTTAATATAGGTTACTGCATTTTACTTTAGTCTTTACATTATTAAATTATACTTTACTCACATTGAAGCCTTCACATGTCAATTAATCAATTCTTCTATTAATTGGAGCAATCTACCTTAATAAATCTTTGCTCAATTTGGCAAAACTCTATGACCGCGAACGACGTGCACATTCACTATAATTTTTATTATGGTAGAAAACGTCCTTATTCTCATTTTTTAAGAAAAAATCATTATCTACATAGTAATTACCGAAATTTGTAATTTAATTACTAAACGTCAAAAATAATTTCGCTGATCCTAGTCGTTACGTTTTGAAATCGAATAATCGATATTTCGAAATTAGATTTTCGCTAAACATCGCGTATTCGATTACTTAATAACCCACGAAATATAATAATTGAATTGTTTTTATATAGAAATTACCGGTACCGAAGCGCTATCACTAGAGGAATTTGTGTAGAAGTCAGATTCGAATCGAATGGCTTTTACGTGAGGACGTCATTCATTCTGATTGGATTTATCATTGCGGCAAGCTTAATTTTGTATTGTAATGTATCAACAATAATTAAAATCTTACTACAAATATAAAAATGAAGTCAATTATAAGAATATTATTAATATTAATATTTAAAACCATGAGAGTAGAGGTCGTCTTTTACGTGACATCTATACATATAATGAAAATGTAATGGATCGCAGTTTGTACATGAAGATATTTGGAAAAAACTATTAATGGGGCATTCATAAACGCAATAAAACCCAAAACAATGATTATTATAAGTTTTGTCTGTGCGTTTGTTACCGCTAAACTCCGAAACGGCTTATCCGATTTGGGTGCGGTTTTCACTAATCTATTGAAGTAAGCTTCACTTAACATTTAGTGTTTGTTTATTTCAATCGGTTTATAAATAAAAAAGTTATATCAATACTACGGCCATACTGTGTCGACCCCACAACGCGGGAAAAGGGCAAAAAAAGATGATGATGATGAGGTTATGGTCATCATCGTTTATTCTGCGGGCGGGTGAAACCGCTGGCACAGCTAGTATGTTAATAATGGCGTACTAAAAGTAAAAAGAAACTGACACAACTCCCTCGATTACGTCTCCTATAACAATGCACCGTACAATATTTTATACAAAGTGATCCCTTTGTACTCGGATTTAGACACTTAAGTTACGTAACAAGTATCGAAGTATAGTTTGAAACATAGAACAGTATCGTGATATATCGTACGAGAATGTACGTGTAGTAGTCGCGAGAGAATATCGTTCACAATAGATTCGGTATGGATTGAATTATTGGTAGGAGCGATCTGGGCCGGTGCAAGAACGACGGGGGAAATGGAAAATGTGTGTCGCCAAGTTCGGAACCCAACAGCTTCTGGACGGAGAGGACGGGCCGAGATAATGCATTGATTCAGATATACACGTCCTACAGAACATTAGATTGTGACGCGATGTAACAGTTAATGGAAATTTCGATTGATTTACTATTTCTGCTTATATCAGACATGCTTTTGAGATTTAATTATTTTTACTTAATATCTGATTAAATACAAATATATAAATCTATGGATTATCAACTTTTCAAAATTAAATTTAATAACTTTAAAGGTCCTGACATTAGTCAAATGACATAACTCTTGTGACTTTCCTGTAAAATTAATGCTTTGCCGCCTACTGAGACCCCTAATTAGATTGAGCTTCTTAAAAACCTGTCTATGTTTGATATTGTTAAACATTTTAATACGTAGTAATTTCATTGAAATGTAAATATTCAATTCAAATATATCGTCCATATAATAAAGAGAATTAAAGAAGTGAGTGAGCCTGCGGTCGCGAGTTCATTATCCAAATGGACTACAGCTATTTGATCCACTTATGTGATTGCCTGCGAGCATTATCTCTCTTCCACTGAATGGAAGCCATAAGTCTACCTCGTAACTCTCTCGCTCCTTACAATATTGGTACATGCATTAAAATACGAATGCATACGGATATTAAATTTATAAGTGTTGCTATTTGCGATCTTCTTGAACAGTTTTATACGGGGAAACTTTACGATTTATAGTGCTTATGAATTTAAATATAAAAAATGAAATGCTTAGAAATGTATCATAAGATTTATTTACATTTGAATAGACATTTGCCCACGTCCAACAGTGGACGACTATAGCTAAAAAGAAGAAGACGTTTATATGTACAAATATTTAATAGGTATAATTTTTTTTGAGTTTATCATGGAAAATATCATACTTTTAAGTAATTCAATAATTTATTTGTTATACTAACATTACATTACACATATCTTACTCCGTCAACTCAACGATTAATGAGAGTTTATATCCTTATAATACATTTTATTGACGACACAAATATACATACACACAAATCTCGCTACAAATTCTGCATTCAACATCGTTTAGTTATTTTAACTAGTGTTTTTATGTATTATATTCAAGATTTTAGACATAGCAAAAAGTTGCCCTTATATAGATAGACCAATTATATATCTAATGTGTATAGATAAAAAATTATTAAGATTAACTAGGGAATGCCCCGGAATTGAAATTGAATAAGAAAGACCAGGGGTGGATCGTGAATTTGTTAGGCCCTAGGCTAATACTACTTGGGACTTTAGAGGTAGACCACGCAACAACATCTTTTGCACGAATGGGCCGGCTCGACCGGTGAAATACTACGACCTCACAGAAAACAGGCATGAAATAGAAGTATTCTGCGTTTCGTCTGATGAGTGAGGAGCCGGAGGCCTAATTTCAGTCCTCTTCCCCTTCCCACCCTTTCCTAATAAGGATAGGATGGGAACGGGAAGAGGATTGGATAGGGAGGGGAGGGGATTAATGGGTAAAGGAAATATCCTTATTCCTGTCTATTAAAGGTAGGCAGCGCATCTGCAACACGTGTGCTTGTTGCGGATGTCTATGGGTAGCGTTCACTTAACATCGGGTGATCCGCTTGCTCATTTGACACCTTATTCCATAAAAAATAACAAGATCTGCAATTTGTCCGCGTCGATTACAATCCAACAAAGAAAAAAAACGAGATCTTTACTTTCAAGCCCTATGGTAGATCCGCCCCTAATATTAACCGAAGGACCAAAGGATAACTTAGATTAGCTACGTAGTACGCCATTGGCCTACGTGTACATTTAATTTTATTACTTAATTTATTTAATCAGACAAATTAAATTTATTTCCCTATAAATTTAAATAATAAAACAAATATATAGAGTTCTGAATAACAACGTAAAATATTTAGTATAGATACCGTAAACATGGCGGTCAAATATTTATTAAGCCAGTATTTACATTCATTGTCTTGAATGATTCAAAGAAGTTAGGTGGATATCAGCAGATACAAAATAATGGTCCGATCCAATCACTTAGCGTCGCGACTCCGGCTCGGTGACTTATATAAAGACATTTGTAAAGCTACTCGCTTATTTGTATGCCCTACTATATGTAGCTTGCTATATTTATGGAATTCGTCGGAGACCATAAACTTTCGTTAATGTTCGACGGCCAAACGCACGTATCCGAATTAAAACCTTTTGGATATAATTGCAAAAACATTGCAAGCAATTTTTACAATCTGACTGTCGGAGTCGGAGTCGGAGAGACAAGATTATAAACATTTTTTTTAAAATAAAATCTGGCTATTTGTGAAATAAAACAAGATTTTTTTTATGAATTATTATTATAATGCTGGAAGATAAATGATATTTAACAATTTATAGATTCATTGACCAAAAATATGACTATCTCAGCATACCCATATCCAAAATAGTTAAGGATTGGTTTGGACGCAAGAGGGTTTCAAAGATGATGAAAAATTTTACAATTTCTCACATATCTCGAAAAGTCTTCAATAAATTTTAATAAAAAAATATGTTCACAAATTAACCTCATATTTTTATCAATAAACGACATCTTTTTGAGGAAGAAATCCTTGTTTAGAACTCAACAGGGTGCTCCAAAACACTGTCATCAGAAATTATTCACTCATATTTTATGTATAATCACCGTATGTACAATCACTACCAATTGTCTTGGACATTTATTTACAAGGTTATTTCTCTCTAGTAAAATTTTGGTTTGGCAACCGAAATATACAAATTGAATATCATAAGATTTAGTAGGTTGCAATTCTTTAAATTAATTGGTAATTTTACTACTCAAATTAAATAGAAATAAGCATGAAACATATTTAAGTGAAATTGTAAACATTTTAATATGGTAATTAATGTAATGTTGTTCGTTTACTAGCCCCAGCGTACTACTCGCTATTCTCTTTAATTAAAAGTTAACAAAGCCCACATCTAATTGGATGGTTTATCTACACGTCTCTGCAGAGGGTCGTCTACAAAAAAATAATATAAACACGTAGAAATATTAAAACAGTACCCTTAAGGTGAAATTAATTGGTTGTCAGATGTTATCTACACGAGGTCCATAATAATAAAGAACTTGTTTACTTATTATTTTTCTACGAAATGCAAAATACTGTTAAATGTCTTATAAATAAAATAATTACTGCCTTAACAGTTCATATTGATTGAGATCATTACAAACTATAACGAGAACGTTAGAATCATGTTACTTAGTTCAGTAAAAATATTTTACCTGGTCTTGATTCTTGAAGAGCATTCTCATTTTTCATCTGGCAAAAATGTCTACGTAGTCCTCTCGTAAGCTGGTGATAATTTTCAGTTTATTTTGTTTTATCATAAGTTGATGTGTGTCATCTGTTGACGATTTCTCCCTTCCTTCATATACTAGTGATCCGCCTCGGCTTCGCCCGGGTAGCACTAACTATGAAGATCCGATCGCTACCAAACTGCACAGGATCATCCGCTAGGCCAATCGTACCGGCCGTTCAAAGACTCCGAGTCTTTAGGGAACATACACAACTCGCTTTTTATATATACAGATGATACCTTTAATGACGTCAAAATACGAATTAATTGCACCCTTTGCTTTATACTACACCATACATTGCATATAATAACGTCGCCGACAGGGCTGCGGGCTCGTGAAAGCTATTACTTACAACGCAATATCAAATTGCTTTCAATTTATTTCGCAATTGCCGTCTTTGAGTTTCGCTTTGTAGGGGCCTCTGACGTCGGTCCGAGCCAACAATAAAATGTATTCGTCTCCGGAATGTTTAATATGGGGAAAAGTTTAATAACGCGCCCGGGCCGCGCGGCCGGCCGGGCGGCGGTCAGCGCCTTGCCGGCCCACTGCTATAAATCAAATCTCTTACCTTCAGCGCTATGAGAAAAATCCTTATTACATTCGTATACTTACGTTTTATTTGATCATTAGTGGAAATGAGCAAAAACTTACGTATACAATCAACAAAATACTAACAGATGTTGCAGTCAAACCGTACCGTTAATTAATTACAGTATAATATTTATAGTGGTACTTTTTTTTGAGACGAAGCCTTTGTGAATACCAAAAAATTTAATTACGTTTACGAAAAGTATTTTTAAGATTAAGTTTCAAGAAAAAGATTTAAAATGTGTCTGTAAAACACAACGCTGTAAGGACGCATGAAGAAGTTGGAATAAGGGTTCCCGTGCCAACGCCGTAGAAGCCCTACGGCATCACGTCATTAGCAAACGGCACCTGCTAGGAGTGCAGGGTTGGCTCGTACTCTCATATTCGTGTTAACGACCTTAGTGTCTCACACAGATGCCATCATCGTACATCGATGCTTATGTTGTTGTTTAGAAAATGAAATCATAAAGAAACCAGTAATGTATACCAAACAAAGCAATTACTTTATATTGTTGCACAAAGAGTTCGGTTGTAATAGGAAACGGTATGAGTTGTGGGCTCATCAAGACGCAACAGACGAAGCTCGCCGGCCCTGGAGCCCGACGCCGACACAATAGCTCCCTGACGTTAATTAAATGTTAACAAACGCCCTCGTCGTCGCTTAATTGGAACTGTTGCCTATTATCCTTACCTTCCGACGCGGAGAATGACTTCTAAGCTTAAGAACAGTACTACACAGTTTTTACTCAGAAATCTTCAAACTAAGTGGGAGTGTTTCTTTGTTTCTAGTGTTGCTACCCGATTGTTAATTATTAAGCAAAAATTCTATATTTCTTAATGAGATAGTATACTGCTGCTAATAGTGCAATTAAATAATTAATAAGAAATATTTTTTGTCATTTATTTTTATTTTAAATTGGGTATGTAATATATATTATATTTGTATACAGTAATTTCTTTCTCGGTCCCGTATACCTAATAGTTCCGACGACAAACCCTTAATTCTAAATTCTGGCTATTGGGAAGTAAGTAACATGAAATTCAAATGCTATAAAGTAGTCGGTTCTCTCATCTTTCAACGTATTTTTTATGGGAGCAGGTGGCAAACGAGCAAGCAGGTCATCTGATATTGACGTGACCGCCACCCATAAGCATCTGCAACAATCTAATGAGTTGCAAATACGTTGCCAACCTTTAATGGACAGAGGTGGGAATAGGCAGGAAAAAGTATATTTTCTTTTCCTATCCACACCCTCGTCCGTCAATCCTAATAAGGAATTAGTAGTGTAATTAGGTAAGATCCCCCCCTATGTATACTTAAGACAGGATTTAAGAAACGCTATCATCTTTTAGCGCGCACATTATCTCCCAAATGAGCATGAACATTCAGACGTCAATCCAAAAAATCTCTTTCATAAGCTGACACAAATCACTGATTGTGTCATTAAAAACTAAATTACTTTTTGGTTGACATTATAACCAGATCACAAACAATGAGTAGGTACTAAAACAATAAAAGCCTTAAAATAAGAAGTGTTTTGACAAAATAAGATTATTCCTGGTCCTAGAAGAGGGCTCTTATCGGTATTTTTATAGAAGAAGATGATATCCCGAACCCAAGATCAAGGGACCGCTGCCCATAGACACCACAACAAGCTAAGTTCACATTTGACATATGTCAATCTTAGCTTCATAGTGAGTAGCCTGTTTAAAATCATCGATTAAATTAAATGAATTGATATGGACTTCAAGCATCTGTGAAATGAATTAGTTGTTACGAAAAAATAATTATTAGCACTGTAATATTAATTGAGTTCCATTGAAAACTAAATCAAATACCATCAATAATTTTCTTACTATTGAATTTTTATTTTATTCTTATTAGTTTATTAACTAAAAAAACGTTGTATTTTGGTTTATGGACTTATATATGCTGATGATCATGACAAAAAGAATAATTTGTTTATTATAATCAGTGTGATTATTTATTTATGGTTAAACATTCCTTCAAAAGTAATTATTGCATTCACTTCAATGTATCGATTGATCCAAGTTTCGATTTTTTTGAGTACATCCCTAGTTGTTAAAAATTAAAAAGGTTCACTGACGTTATTTCTTCAGTTAAGTTCAGTTATTATTACATTACATTATTTAGAGCAAAAATTGCTTATCACGTTTCGAATGATTTATTAGTCAAAGTATATCATAAAATTGCGTTCTTTTGTCATTATTAAAATAAATATGTATTTTGAACTAAAAAAATTAGAGGAATTGGGCACATCTGATTTTGAAAAAAAAATTGTGTGTCCGCTGTTACAAGGTTGCTGAATTTCGATGAAGTGTCAAATGTGATCGGCTAAACTAGCCGAACCTCAGGGTCAAAAAAAAACCATTCAGGTAGTTGATATCGCACGGTCACAAAATTTGAAGACTGTCAAATTTACTATATATTCTTGTAACGGCAAAATGACAAACTATTACTAAAAATGGAAAAAGGTGCGTCGATAATTCGTCATTCGGACTGGAAAGGGTTAATGAAAAATGTTTTTCTTCATATTCGGATTACAGATAAGTGTTTATTTGTTTATAAATATACAAATAATTCGATAGAAAATCAAATGCAATATTGCGCATAGATTTTATTTTCATAACATAAGTATTGTAAAAGTTGTAAGTCTTGTAAGGCTTTAATCTAAATTTTTGTGCTTATTACAAATTTTCATTTTCATTTTGCCATCAGATTCTAATATATCTTTAATGGACTAATGTCCGATCCAAGTGTTTACTTACACATACGTTTCAGAAGTAATAGCATTGCAGAAGTTTTATCGATTCATTTCTGAGGTGACAACGTATTTCAAAAGGAAAACTCACTTTTTCAACGGAAGCACCGTATCTTTTTTTGTAAAAAAAAGTTGATCAGATATACATGTGCAAAATTTCGAAAATCATTAAATACTCTATGTTCACGACTTTGACAGCAGGCATATAGATACGTTCATTTCTATTCTATATTACTGTCAATCAAATCAACCAATCAATAATAATTTGCTCTTTGTTTTGAATAGAAAAAAACAAACCACTCAAAAAATTTTCAAAAGAAATCGTAAGAAATATAATTGTATTTAGAAAAAAAGTTACGATTGAAATGAATTATGGCACAATTTAGGCCAGCTGGATTTTCCGATGAGGACACGGATAGTGATGATTATGGGTTTTTTGAAAAGCCGGTAAGCTAAAACCAAAAAAAAATCACCTTATCATTTTGTTGTGCACTTTAGTCGTATTATATATATACTCTAACATCTATCTTTCGGTATTGTTTATCAAAAAAATAAGAAAGCTTATATTTCTTTCACTTGGGGATATTAATGCTTCATTAGAATTGGATGATCACTTTGATCATATAATCCTATATCATCATTATAGACATTAAAATGAAAGTTATTAGCCACATCAAGAATTAATTGAGACATAATTGAGGCTGGTCCCAATTTTAACATAAATAAGCTATTTTCGCACTGTGGTGTAATAAGTAATTCTAGTTTAATATAAAAATTGCAAGCAAAAGAACAATTTTTGTTTTTTACTGCCTGCTGGATGAGATATAAGACTATAGTTTTTTTTCTCTGTGTCAAACTAGAATGCTATTTTTTTTAGGTAAGAACCTATAATCTTCCTACTCAAAATGAAAAGAAGAAAATAGGAAATAAACTTCAAGATGCCATTCTGAATGGTAATTTAAAAGAAGTAGAGGATATAATTACATATGGTATGTTTTATCCTGTATAGCTGACTTGTAAAACTTTGTTCTGCCATAGAATTAATTTTGTGTAAGCTAATTAGCTGTCTTAATTTTATATTGGTTGCTGGATGAGTTATATTGATCTCTTTACTAAAAGCACATTGATTTTGTTTAGTTTTTAAGTGGACAAAAATACGTTTTTTAAAACAGCACATTACAAATCTTTTTCATTCTCTGCTGTTCTCTAATATAGCTGGGAAGAACCTGCCAAGGAAAAGCATGATAGTAGAGTTAATGCTATTGAGATGCGATCCTTAAGAAGTATGTTAGGCATGAATAATAGGATATAAAATAATGTTATAAGGGAATAGTGTGGCTTAAAAGTGGATGTTGTGACTAGAATTGAGAAAGGTACGCTTTGATAGTTTGGGCGAATTGAAAACCATAATATCTACCTACCCCTCTGGGGTCCATACCTATAGTAGATATTCTCTACTATAATATGCATGTATCATACATATTAACCTTTCTTTTTAATCACTCTGTCTATTGATGAAAACCACATTAAAACCAGAACAGACAGTGAACAGTGGAAGCGACTTTGTTGTATACTATGCAAGGACTTATAATACATTAACCCTCCATAAGGTAAAATTACGCTTGAATAATATTCAAATATCTTTAACGTATGTCACAGACTTCAGCAGTTTATAATCAGACTAGGCATATTATAAACTCTCAGCAAATTGTGAACGTCACAATTTGATGTGTCATTTTTGACGCTGCTGTATAAAACTTGAAGTCTAACATCAAATTCTAAACCAATATTTTGCTATGTTATTATTATAAATTTTATTTAAAAAATTTTATTAAAATTATTTTTTGTAGCTTCTTTTGCAATTATGTATGTCTCAGTGAGAATATTTTAGGATATAAGTTTTTATGTACTTATATATTAGATTGTACGCATGTAACTATAACATAAACTTGTGTCTGTTAATTCTCCGAATAAATAAATAAAGTTTAAGCTAGAATGAAATATATATTAGGTTAGCTTTGTTGTGCTGTACATAATAGTAATAAATCAAACTGATATCTTAAATGTCTTAGATCTCACATAACACAAAGGTTTTTGCAGTAGACAAAATACATCAAATTATGAATGATTTGTTCAGTTCACTATTTGGTGACTGTTCATTAAACAGGTGTTTAATGAACTGTGGGGACAAGTCTGAATATAAACTCAGGATTGGTTGATGACATTTATAAGTGATGTGTGAAATGTTATACATGGATGCTATATATGCAATATTTTTTTACTGGACTAATATAGGTTAAAAAAGTATTCAGTAGTAAGGTTTTCATAGTATAGACTATATGTATTACCTAATAGTCTTCTTTTGTTATGTTATAGGTAATTGTTCATGACTTCTAAGCTAGTGTGTGAGAGCAAGCTTCTCATCAATGTAAAGTAAATAGTATTAACAGTGTAGAGCCCACAACAACAACATCTGTTGCACAAACGGTCCAGTTCAAACAGTGAACTACCACAACCTCACAATAGACAGGTGGTGAAGTAGATGTATTCCGTGTTTTGTCTGATGAGTGAGATGCGGGAGGCCCAAATTAATCGTATTCCCCTTCCATATCATGAATAGGAAAAGATCCTTTTTTCTGTCTATCCCCTTGGGACATTAAAGGTATATAGGTAGCGCATTTGGCAATTTCTTTACTTAGTCAGTAAAATTAATATCTCCTTGCTAGCTGCATTAGTAAGGTTATGAGAAACAGAATTTGATTAGATTGCTTCTACTTCAAGCCGATATTCTGTGATGTTATAGAACTTTCAGCACTTGGAATTTGAACTTGGTCAAGTCTACCCATTCCATTTTCATTTCATGCTACAGCGGCTGAAGCATGAGTAGGCAGGCTTGACCAGGTTCTGCCATTATGTGATGGTAACTAAATGAGCTGGTGAAGAACTTCCTATTCAGTACTCCTACTTCCTGTGATTTTCTTGATTCCTTTATATAAAGCAGAATATACACATGTTATTCTGCAAATTTTAACCTTAAACATGTGTGAGGATCTTTTGTTCTCCTACTAGATGATTAATTTACATTCATTTCTTAAGAACCCTGCTGCTATGTCCGGAACCCGTAAGAATTGGCAGTAACTTTTTTGTTGCTTATTAGAGTAATATGCATTAACGAAAATAATTTAACAAGGGCCGCGCTAAACCCCCGCTTTGAGAGTTCATATCCAGGAGTGGTAGTGGTTATTCAATCATATGACGGTGTAAATCGAACTGATTTAAATTAGTTTTTCAGCCACATCTTTTCAAATCAATATACGTTAGATGTGTTAAAATCTTTAAAATGAATACGTTAAATATATTGGCAAAATAAATCTGCTGGAGATAAATTGTATGTCGGTGGTTTTGCATCTACATGCCTGAACGGCTATTAATGCTTTTCGGAATGTCATTACATTTTCGATATAATAATCGTAATGTCTGAAATTCAAACTATTTTCTGATAAAACGGGAATCAAACTTAATGTTAAAAAAAAACTTTCTTTGTGCGTGTCCGATGAGGATGTAATGGTTTTTAATGAAATTATTTGCGGCAAGACAAAAAAATAAACGATGCCGGCCGGTACGAGGTGGTACGTTTGTTGGCTCCGCGCCGTGCATTGCGTCGCATTCACACGAATATTTTCACGCTCAGATGACTCCCGCGCCGCGTCTCTTCTTCCAGTCGCACGTAATTAAATCAATTACCATAACACAAAGCCGTAAGATAAATAGCTTTGCAAACGTTTAAGTATTTCACTGAACACTTCTTTGAGTTTCAAAGAATAAGATATTTTTTTTTCTTATCTTAATTATGGGGAGAGTTAAACATACTTGACCCAAATAACCTTTAACCAAAGCGGCGCTCCTGGATGAGGGCGGCAAGACAGACATATTCGTGACGATTCATGAGAGAGGCTTACGTCCAGCAATCAGCTGTTATTAGCAACAAAATACTCTGCTCTTGTGGTTGCAATGCTAATGGCTTTAGTATAAAATGTAATTTAAAAAAAAAAACAATGTTACTTGCAATGGGCACCTGACCGTTCTGGTACCAAATAGAAAATCACATGCCACACTTTTGCTCGTTGTATCGCTATTAGCTCGTTTCCTGTAATTCGTCGTACAAGACCCTAATTAGTTAGTTTAAAACTCGGACATAGATTGCGCAATCTATCTAACACAATTTAAAAATTTAACAAACTTCAAGAACCAAAAGTTTAACCTTTAAACTGAAGTCCTTGGGAACTATTTTTGTGTCGGATTTGTGGTGATTAAAATCTTTCTTTATTTATTATTATAAACCATATACATAAAATATACTAATACTAGAGAAAGTACTTTTCGTAATGTTCACTAAGTTGTGGTTAAAATTCTGATTTCTTTCTATCGTTCATTATCAGTACATAGTTGGCGGCATGAAATACTTATGCTATTAACACGGAAAAGCACTTTATATGTTGCTCGAAATTTCCGTTATGGTCACAATTTACAACAGGTAATCACATGATAAAAACTAGCTGTGCCCCGCGGTTTCACCCGTCCAGCAATTTTACTTAAACGAAATGATATTAGCTATTTAATAATACTCTATTTTATAGCATTTTTATTGAACGAATGTTTGACATGGTTCTTTAAATTGATATAACTTATATTTATAAACCCATTGAAATAAAACAAACACTAAATGTTAAAAGTGAAGCTTACCGCTATACATTAGTGAAAACCGCACCCAAATCGGTTAAGCCGTTTCTGAGATTAGCGGTAACAAACGCACAGACAAACAGACTAAAATTCTAATAATGATTGTTTTGGGTTTTATTGCGTTTATGAATGCCCCCAATAATAGTTTTTCTCAAATATCTTCCACAGACAGCGATCAGTTACACTTTATTACATGTATAGATGTAACTGATCGCTGTGTGTAAATTTTTTTTATAAGAGAAGTGGGCAAACGAGCGGCGGGAACACAGAGGTGATCAACGTCGCCCATGGACACCTGCAACATCAGAGGAACTGCATATGCGTTGCCGGCCTTTAAGGAAATGATACACTCGCTTCTTGAAGGACCCTAAGTCGTACTGGTTTAGAAATACCGCCTAGGACAGACCGTTCCACAGCGCGGCTGTGCGTGGCAGGAAATTTCGCGAGAACCGCACTGTGGAGGAATGTCAGCCTTTCAGGTGATACCTGGCGGTCTTTCGTATCACCCGATGATGAAACTCGGCGGCAGGAATAGTTCCAAACAGTTCTTCGGAACACTTCCCGTGGTAAATACGGTAAAAAATGCAGAGGGAACTGACGTTTCTCCGCAAGGTCAAAGTATCAATCCGATCGGTAAGAGCTCGGTCGTTGACGATTCGAGTCGCTCGCCGTTGTATGCGGTTGATGGAATGGAAGATATTTGAGAAAAAAACTATTATTGGGGCCCTTTATAAATACAATAAAACCCAAAACAGTTACAATGATTAGAATTTTTGTCGGTTTGTCTATATGTCTGTGCGTTTGTGCGCGCTAATCTCAGAAACGGCTTGACCGATTTGGGTGCGATTTTCACTAATGTATTGTGGTAGGCTTCACTTAAAATTTAGTGTTATCTCAATCGGTTAATAAATAAAGAAGTTATATCAATTTGAAGTTCCATGTCGAACATTTGTTCGATAAAAATGTTATAAAATAGCTGTTCAGTTGACCTTTTCAACTGAAAATTTAGATAACTTATATATTATGATTTTTAAAATGTTGATGATTGAAAGATGATGTAAAGTTCAAAACAGGACAGTTTCGGAGATTTTGCAAGTATCCGCTAGACACACTGAGACGCACAGCTATTCCTGGTAATGGTAACAGGTAACAGCCATATTTGATAACGCAGTATTATCATGTATATAGACGATTTTAGAATTGATGTATGTATTCTTATGTAAGATGTTTGGTTAGGATCGGTTAGTAGCTTATTATTCCTGCGTTAGGCAGGCGGCCGGCTGTTAAAATTGTAGCCAGACCCTATATAGTATGGACTACGGTCACAGCTTAAACAATCACATGTGATTGTTAAACTGTGCTTTGTGTGTGTATTCTGTGTCGATTCTACAATACGCGGGAAAAGGGCAGGGAGATGATGATGAGGTTAGGGCAGTATTAAGT
>JWHW01025485.1:234787-258418 GCA_000931545.1 Papilio glaucus | reverse complement strand
CGAATCGCTTCGTCGTACGCGTGATATCTCTACTATGAAAGGATGGAGACCTGCCGTATATCTTAACGATGCGAAAAAGCGACGTAAGCTTACCTACCCATCTATTGCTGGTCCAAGATCCTAGACAACGCCTTAAACCCGTATATCTGTACCTGTAAACTAATCTGTCACTATTTAAGAAAGACTTAGTAAAAGTAGTACAGGATACTAAAGAAATACTATTTATCTATAAAGGAATCCTCCCGGCTCCTGTTTTGATATCAGATTGCTTACCAGGGTAGTGTTCATGGCACTGTTTCCTTAATTATATTTTGTCACCTTTATCATGCATGATAAAATATTTCTAGGCAATATTTTGGGCCGTACATCACAATCAGCCCGAGATAGTCGAAACACTAATCCAGCACGGGGCCAGACTGAAGGAAGTAGATAGGTCCAGCCGCACTCCCCTAGAAATAGCCAACTTAAACGACTACCATGACATAGTCGATATAATTAATAAGCATCTCAAGAAAGATGGAGATTTAGATAACGAGCAAAAGAACAAATACATTTTCAGCCACGTGGCGTCGTGGCATGATTTTTATCCCGGATTAAAGAATGGGCAAAGGTAAGTTACAAATAACATAAGATACTTTGATTGATTACATGAAAATTTATTGAATTTTATAATTATTACATTTTCTCTTCACCTAACAAAAAATGATTTAGTAAATTGGAATAAATTCAAATTCCAGTTATTTTTAATCCACCTGATAACATATGATTGTACTGAGAATTATATAATAGATAACATGTGTTTTGACACATGTTATCTTTCTCTCTCTAGTTGTTAATGTCAAAACATTATCCATTACCATGGCAACCGATATTGTAAGTGACGGTTTTATATATTTTCCATGGTGATCGGTGGAATAGTTAAGGAAAGTTAAAGCGTAACAAACTCACATTTGCATTTATAACGTTAGGATTTTTTAGTCACTTTAAAAAAGTTCTGTACATCTGCAATGACATATTGACATTTCTTTGTCTATAATTTAGAGATCTTATTATGAATCAGACTATAGGAACCCTTTTCGTTAAAAAAAAAACTATTGGTTGACCACAATGCTAGCTAAAGTGTTGGAATATCATCAACAAAAGGATGTATACCAGCTGTGCAGGATGACTGAACATCCGATGTCAAATGGAGAGGATTACATTATGTACCTATAGTATAATTGGACATTAAATGGATAAGCACAAAAGGTTACTAACCTAATGTGAACCTGCGTGTCTCTACATCATGAGCATGAATTATTGACCTTTATTATTTTTTATAGATAGTACCGTTAATATTTCATTTCAGGCCAAACTACGTAACTGAGATACCCCACCTGTTATACGGAATGAACTCTGAACGCCTAACGCCATTATTTATGGACAGCGGGATGGACTTGAGAACATTTCTACTTCTAGAGGAAAAGGATATGATAAATTTAGGTGTAGACATGCCGTACGAGAGACAGAGACTGAAGCAAGGCTTAAGGAACTTCCACATGCGAGGCTGGAAGCTTAACGCAGTCGCTGGACTGTATACCAAAAAAACTAATGAATACAGGTACTTCGAATTTATTTAATAATAGAAATGACAATATTTAAGCCTAACACCCTGTTCACCCTGCCGAAAACAATAACATTAAATATAGCTGCGCGACTGACGAACTGAACGAACATTTCGCAGGTCCGTTGAAGTAGTCATCGAATACGTGCAGGTGTCAACATGGAGTTCTTCTATGAAACCATTTTTTTGACAATTGACTATTCTTTTTCCTTTCATCCATGCACTCTTTTGCTTTGGCAATTGCGTCTTCTTATCGTTTACTCATAGTATTCAATATTCATTGTCAAAACAAATTAATTTAATAGTAATTGCCAACAAATTGTAGAATACATAACTTCAAACCTTCAGTTAGCAAATATAAAAAAAAAATATTAGCATTCCTAGCAAGTTTACGCATGTCAGTGATCACCGCTTAGTTATGAACAACAAGAAAACGCGAAGCTGTATATGTATATTAAGATATATTACAAGACCAAATTAATCCAAACTCAGTACGATGCAATATAATCAGTTATCTTAAGTAGTATAAAATGGCTTTTACTAACAACTAGAAATAACTCAATTAAGTACGTTTCAATTTCATTTTGTAGTTATTTTGTTTATCATAATGTTTAAGTAATTTTATTTTCTAATAATCTATTGACTAAATACGTAAAAGTATAACATGAAATGAAATTATCTTAAATAAGGATTCGACGTCGTAAAAAAATGTCACGCAAGGAAAATATGTTTGACTATGTTTCATGTGAATGTTTTCGCAGTGCGAACTCAGGGTAACAATACATCTGGAACAGAGTAGGCTTGAAATCTAAAAATTATGCAATATAAAAAATATATAACAATTTATTCCCTTAAGGATAAGAAGATGTAGGTAGGGCATTCTTTGTATCAGTATTGTTGCCTTTTTGTATAAGGGTAGCAAACGAGCAAGTATTATAAGTACGTTCAAGTATCCATAAATTCTTATATTTTCGTATTTACACAGCGTCATAGATTGTCTGACAACGCTCGGAACCCACCTGTATCAGTTGTATATATTGGAAGCCACTCTACAATACACTCTTCGTGAATACAATAGAATTCAAAATCAAATCAAATATGAACCGCCAGATTCGCCTCTCATCAATAAACTGAAAGCCGCCGCCAAGAAGTTCCAAACCAATATTGACAGTATTAGGAAAGAGACTAAAATATTAAGAAATTTACTTGCTAAGGTATGTTCTAACAATATATATATACTAGTATATGTTATATAGATACTATTTAGTATAAGATGCGGCATAAGAAATGTACAACCAAATCTGTTATCTTCATCGGCAACCCCCTTATGTTTTATCAATGTATATATTATCTAACATATAGTCTAGTACATATAGTCCTGATCAAATAACAGATGAGGGCATCAATATCTTAGACCAATGTTTTTGTTACTTTATTCATAATTTTGTATTAGTATGACAATTGACCGTGAGATTGACGGTAATAGTAAAGTAATAAAAAGTAAATCCCGTATGTCTTATAATATTGATGGCTGATGGATCAGTTTTACCTTGGTGGAGCCAGCAGGTACCTCTTATAGGAATGGGTGGACTAAATCGAGGAAGTATCGTGTAACCTCAATAGAATACGGGATGAAGATTAGAGATTAACTCTTTTTAATTCCTTCGTCTCAGAAAATGTCATCAAATAATTAATTATTTTCAGGTAAGTAGATCAAATCCTCAACCTGCCGATCTAATCAAAGAAAAGACTGCACAGGACATAGCTATAACTTACGTCAAAGAAATAGCGGTTGTGTGTGCTATGGCTCTCTTAGTATATAATGCCAAAAACTTTGTTGTTAATTTGTTAAGGAAATAAATATGTCATTGAATTGAGATTTTATATGTCAGTTAATAAATAACTAATGTACACGCAACGACATTAATTGCTGATTCACGGTAAGTACATCTGTTTATTCCTTCTCTCCCAAGGCATTGCAAGATCTGCAGCAAATGGCCCTTCGAATAAAGAAAGACTTAAAAAGAGCTGACCCTATGGCATGCGTAATCAAAATCATCAGCATCATTCCACATGCGGACTTATAGGCTAATAAAAACTCCCTGCATGCGTGATTTACCCCATGCGTAAAAAGAGCATCATGCGAGTCCTATCGCCAATAGCGGTTCTTTTAAAGTGCCTCTTTGACTAACGAAGGTTGGCAGTAATTTCAGCATATATTCTGTCTATAACATTTTTATGTTACTTTATAGTATTATGTTAAGTATTTCATAAGGTATATATATATATATACTATATATACTCCGTTAGACAAGTCGGCGACGTGGCTCGCCATCCGTCACGCTCCGTCTCTCGGCCACCCTGAATGTTTGTGGAGGAATGAGTGTGAAAATCGATGACGTTTATGTGTTAGTGAGTACAGGTTTGTGTGTAAGTGAGAAGACGAGAAAGGGCAAGGGCATTACCACAGATGGCACGCTTACCTCGTACTGATCAGGTGTTGACGAGTGCGAGAGAGCTTGTCAGGGTGTAGGGATTATTCTTTCTAAAAGGATGAATAAATGTGTGAAAGATTTTGAGTGCGTGAATCCAAGACTCCTCTGCCTCCGGTTAAAAGTGGGGTTACGCAGACGGATTGTCCTAGGAGCTTATGCCCCAGACATGTATAACCCCGCTTATATCCAAGAGGAGTCTTGGGAGAATTTAATAGAAACGTTAGTGAATAGTAAGACAAATGAAAGAATAATTATGTTAGGAGATTTTAATGGAAGGGTTGGTGTAAAAAGGTCAGGGTACGAAAGTGTATTGGTATTGGTCTTATGGTGATGATTGCCGCAAACTAGTTCAAATAACTGCTTTCACGAATACATATACTTTATTTAAATGCACACATTTTAGTCTCTTCACCGCATAAACAATTAACGAAGTAGTAAAAGGCGGGCATTCGCTTGAGAACAAAACGTCGTGATCAAATTTAATGCTTTTCTATTCTTCTTGTTCCTAACTGTAGATTCAAAAATACGTACATATTTATTTACTAATAATAACTATAATATATAATATTATTATACTAAGTATAATAATTGACAGAACCTTTGTTAATGAAATTTATAATTCTTACCAAAGAACGCGTCAATGAGAATGGCGAAAATCTTCTCGTGGTGTATATGTAAAATATTATTTTTGTGGCAATTACTATGTTTTGCCACAAGAAGATGGGAAAAAGGGGAAAACTTTTTATAATAGATTTTGTAGTTGTGGATGAAAGACTGAAAAGCGCGGTAGAAGATACGCGGACTTATCAGTGTTCCAACGTTGGAACTAACCATTATTTATTATCAAGGATTTGTTCAAGCGTTGGCGTAACACGGTGTGCTGGGTAAAGGAAGTTCGAATGGAAGTGAATCCGAAGAAGAAAACATGGCTCGATTTACTGGCAGCAAAAGTTAGGTAATCTGATTGTACGAATGAAGATATCGAAAGGATTGAGTTACGAATCCATTGTTTGAGTAAGGCAGTGAAAGAAGTAGTGAATCGGAAGAAGCAAGAATGAAAGGAGAGGGATGGAAAAAGATTGTCTGACCACTTCCAGGAAATATAAAAATGTTATAAAAATTGACAAAAACGCCAAAGAAGACCTTTCTTTACAAGTTGTACAATCGAGAATTAATGTTGTTCGAAATGAAAATCCCCCATTTTCTGAATGATGAGGTTTCGGTTCTGAAAAGATGGAAGGGATATTTTGAACGATTGTTTGAATGTGAAGAAGCATCGGTTTCGAACACGGCAGACACTCATGAAGTAAATGAGATAAGTTTGAATGAAATCTTGATTGCGATGAAAAGAATAAAATTGGGTAAAGCACTCAGGTATAATAGGATTTCCCTTGAAATGTCGATAGCTGGAGAAGGTTTAGCTGCAAGCCTGCTATAGGTCTTTTTCAATATATTATGTTGGAGAGATGGCCTATGTGTACCAGAAAACTGGTGTAAACCCGTCATCGTCTCTATAATATAAAGGAAAAGGTTCGCAACATTATTTTAAAAATTACCGAGGAATCAGCCTTCTCAGCATTGGGGGAAAATTTTATGCTAAAGTACTTATTGAAAGAGTCTTGAAATAAAAAGAAGAATGAATGGGGGATGTGCAAGCAGGTTTTAGGAAAAGAATGGGCTGCATGGATCAGATCTTTTCTTTACGTATGATCACAGAAAAGTTTTTGGCTCTAAAACAAAAAGTATTCTGCGCCTTCGTAGATCTAGAAAAGGCCTATGATAAAGTTAAAAGAGACGATCTGTGGTCAACCTTGGTTGAGTTTGGATTGAGCAGTGATCTAATACAAGCGTTAAAATCCCTTCATAGAGATTCTACTGCTTGTGTTTGGATTAAAGGGGCCTACTCAGACAGGTTTGGCATCAATAAAGGTGTAAGACAGAGCTGTGAAGCATCTTTGAAGCTCTGAAATCAAGCTTTGAAAGACGAAGATTGTGGATTATAGATGGGTGAGCTAGTTGTAAATTGTCTCTTGTACGCCGATGACAAAGTCGTGTTTGCGACACCGGTGGAGGACTCACAATTTATGTAAGAATAAAATGAATGATTTATTGGAAGGTAGAGGTGTGGTGATGAAAAAACGAAAGTAATGATGTTTGAGAGAGAACAAAGTAAGACAGTAATTGATATAAATGTTAACGGCAAAGAAGTGGAATAGGTGGAAGAGTTTGTGTGTATATGTATGTTTAGTAGAGATGGTAGACACGTTAAAATTTTTGAACGACGTGTAACTGCGAGAAATTAAATTAATGGGGCTATATGTACAGTAGTGAGGAGTCAGGATCTGTCTATGAAGGCTCGTCTGGCAATACACAATGCTGTACTAGTCCCCATTTTAATGTATGGAAGTGAGAACTGGGTTTGGCAGGAAAAGCATGTTAGTAGAGTTCATACCGTTGAGATGCGATCCTTAAAAAGTATACATATGTTTGGCGTGACGTTGAATAATAGGATAAAAATAGCGTAATAAGGGAAACGTGTGGTTTAAAAGTAAATGTTATGACTTGAATTGAGAAAGGTATTCTTTGGTAGTTCGAGCATGTTGAGAGGATTATGAATGAAGAGAGAGTAACGAATCAAATTTATCTTGCAGAGGTGAGTAGCAGTGTTGCTAGGAGACGACCACGGAGAACATATACCGATCAGATTAGTGACATACTAAAGAAGGGCCATATAATGAGTACCCGTAACCGACGAGCATGTATGCGTAGAAGTTTGGATTCGCTGAATGGGAATCCATAACCTCTGCCTACCCCTCTTGTTTACGGGTGTTACATAGTTATTTTTTTATTCTGTCTGTTGCAAGAGGGCACTAGCAATTTCGGTTTGCGTTATTATTACTAATAAATTGCGACATAGCAACAAGCCACCTAGCTCAATGAAAACATCCGCCCACGCGACAACATTGTAAATCATAAGCGTTCCCGCTTACACAACTCAAACGCCGACCTTGTCACCTATTTACGTTGAATATCATTTGGCAGTCAAGCGAAATTCACTCGAAAATAATGAGCGCTCAAAACTGACTGATATATTTGATTTAGATTTGACGTTTAGCAAAGCGGTCACGACCCATGTAATTCGAAACTTTTTGACGCAAAAACCTTGTATTTACCGACGAATTATATTACCAAAATATGTTTGTGTACAAAACCTCGTGGAATTTAGTAAACTATAAACCATCATACTTATTATAAAATCAACCCTATTTATGAGACTGACTAGTTGCAGCCTGCTCACTGATCAACAAAGATTTGCCAACGTATGTCCCTAGACCGTGTGTTCACCGCGTGTTTCCTCTGGCGTAAAATCGTTTCGGCAGTGTAAACCTCGGATACACTTTACTTTCTGTAAATGACATTACGCATTTATCATAATAACTGCATATTACATGTATAGGACTGGAACAGTCCCAGTCCTATACATGTTTATGTACAGCAAATGTCTAAAGAAGTTAATTGCAAGCGTATCTACTAAAATTACGACAACAAAATGTGTAAATTGCTGCCGAGCATATAGTGCCATTTCCTCTTTAAAGTTAATTGACATGTTTGCAGACACTCCACACACATGCTACAAAGATAAGCAAATACTCTAATTTGCCTCGACTTTTCGATTGAATGTAATAATAACAATAAAGCTTATATCCATACAATATCATGTATTTATCATGTGTATATGTATTTAAAGAATTTTTTATCATAAAGAAAACTATGTTTGGGTGCAATTAGAGTTGTCAAAAAGCGAATAGCGGCCACACATATTGTTACACAGCCATAGAACCAACCGGGGTAGCCTATTAATATATCGGATTCAAAAAGGTGGATAAACAAATACGAAAAATACAAGTTGACTGAGAACTACGCTCTCGGTGACTATTGGACGCCTAGAAGAAATAATGGTCGCTTTTATTCAACACATAAAATAATTAAATCGGAAAAAAACATATGTCAATTACACACAAACCTAAATTCGGGGCCAGTGATGATAGAGTCGAGGTCGATGGAAGACGATGTCTTTATGTGATTTATTTATTATATTAATTCCTTAAACACGTATCTCCCATGGAATCGTAAAATTTATAAGGCGGTTGTTTGATCTAGCAGAAGTTCGCCACGCGAGCCAAAGCAAGGTCGTCGACCTAGTAACTTATCTGGTGGATTATCGTATCGATTTTATTGTTTCGGATAATGTTGCCTTGTACTCGTTACCATCGGTAACAAAATTCTACTGAGAATTAATTAGCACGGAGTAGTTTTACGAGTTAAGAGTATTTAAATGGGTCATTGCGAGTAACTTCCCCCAGTTTATATCTTTACACACCGAAACAATGTTTGTTCATTACGAATCATTGGAAACGCAGTCGCTGCAATAATACCTATTTCCGTCGACGAATTTTAATTACAAGAAATCTACCACAGACGTAATAAAATACACAGACGTAAAGATAGTTACGTAGTGACGTAATAGATTAATTGAAGTCAACAAAAATAATTCTCACACCTAGCTAAAGTATATTAAATAACAAATTTATTTCCAAATCGTGGACAACTGTATACTTCTGTGCCAAATTAAAGCCTAAATAATGTAAACACAGGGTACAACACCTCACCTTTTATCCTAAGACTCCTAAATTACAAAATATTTTCGGTAACCACGGATATTTGTTCTCGCATTCCCTTATCCAGTTATCTATCCATATTATAGAATTTATATATAAAAAACATTAACCTCCATCTGGGTCAGTCGGGAAAAAGACCATGTTAATTAAAACAACTTTGTGGTTTTCTTTTTTTATTGACATCTAAACTTTCATAACAACTGTTTGTACTAAAATATAAATGTGTATCAAGTTAAAAAGCTGTTAACATCGTATATTGTAATAACATGCCGTTTGTTATTGTATTCTAAATTTATGTTAATGTGAATGGACTTTAAGTATTACACGAGGCTAGACTATTGTTGTCTAAGCAAATTTACTTAATTTAACTTCATTATGAACACGAATTCATAAGCTCCGTTTAAGTAGGTCTCAAGCCATGACTATTAAAAACCTTAATTTTGGTAATTTAATTTAATTTTATCGTCGCGGGCTTTACCAATCTCGTTTTTCATTATACCACTGGATTATCCAAAATACAACCTAAATGCATGAACCATGCCATAACTCAGTCGATCACAGTGCAAGCGACGTCACTAAAGCAACACAATAAGTGCGGTACGCTGCGATCGGCAGAAAGAAGCGGAATTAAAAATCCGCGATCGACAAAAAAATCAATACGTAGTAAAAACATTGAGATTCTTTAATCTAAATCGAAATAAATATCAGATAATATCCAAATATTTCTTATAGTAATTTATAAAACGTAAATTATAATAAATTATTAACAGTAGTATGGAATAGCTGGTGTCGAACTGGAACACTCGGGTGCGAAGCGCTCAGTGCTTCTGGATGGGGATGTTCCTGTCGGTGATGGCGAGCTGGGGGAGCGGGGCCTCCACGGTGAGAACGCCATCCCGGGACAGGGAAGACTTGATCGCTTCGGGATTAGTGCCCTTTGGCAGCAGGAACTCTCTGTTGTACTCCCTGTACACAGACTTTGTATCGGACTTCTCCTCGTGTTTAGCGTGTACCTGAAATCATTAACAAGCCACATAAGATGATATCAGAAGTGCAAGAATTAAGTGCACGCCACTCATTCGTTCATCAACCCCTGTAAAAGCGCACATTAATGGGAGCGTTGGCACGTTGCCTGTGCGAAACGCTCCGAGGTGACTTTCAATTTGTTATCAACTCAGTATCGCGACCTACATCACGTCACTAACGGAATGGTAACATTTTATTAAGCTAATTAAAGTCTCAATAACGTACTGAGGACGGTACGTTCTCACTGAACTATACGCACTATATTGTTTTATTTTATTACAAAGAATTTCAAACCTGGACAGATTTTTGGGAATTTCTGAAGGTTCTTAATATAAACATATTGTAATTTGATTGATTGGTGCATATCGACCAAATTCGGAAACTAATCATTTTTGCTACGCTTTGAAATTTTGGGTCGACGTGACATTAAAGCCCATGGCGGAACAAGTACATACTTTGGTCACAAAATTTACTACGTCATAACAGCCACTCTGTTAAAGTAAAGCAATATTAGTTTACTTTTAACCATCTTAATGGTTAGCGTTCTGTAGCCATAATGTTTTGCGCCATTTACTGACTCGCACAACTTGTGCCATGATCTGTCTTCAGCGGTATATCTAAGCCGGTACATTTAGGGTCTTAAGGAAAGAGAGTAATCCTCCATCAAAGGCCGGTAACGCACCCACATATCTTGTGATATTGTTCATTTATGGCGGTGGTATAACACCAGGTGATGCCATTTATAATAAACAAATAATAAAGTAGTTATTATTTATACTACTTACAAGTAATTTGTTGTCGACTGTTTTCACGACGATCTCCTCAGGAGTGTACTGGCTGACATCGAAACGTAACTTCAGGGATTTGCCATCGCCTTCATCCTGGATCAGGGGCGAGTTCAGACTGTCCCAGTGGCTGGGTTCGGCCAACTGTCTGCTGTCGCTGTGTTGTGTAGTTGTGGACGAGCTGGGAATATAAAAATGAATAGAAATTAATATTAAAATTTTATTTTTGCGCAATACAATTTTATCATAGTCCCGGGACAATATGTCAATTAAGTTGCATGTTTGGTTTTTGTCTAGATTTTATGTCGTGCATTGTTAAAGTCAATTATACTGTAATGGCTAAATACGTTTCAGACATGCGAAACGTATTATATAAATTGCTGTGGCGTCTTTTCAGAGAAACGAATGAGTCATTCGCATTCAATTTAGCGTATGAGCATGTTGTCGAGTATTCAGTATGGCGAATATTTTTTGTAATACTTTGCGAAACGTTTTCGTAACGAGCTCGAGTTTCAGCGTTGGTCGACCGATGCATTAGCATTTCAAATCATAAGCCGAAATTCCAGACATGTTAATGTATGTTGTAAAATAGTTTTTTTTTTTTCTATACAGTTCATCCGACGCTTAATGGTGGCTTGTGGACTTATATATTAGGACCAGGACCTTTGGACTGGGATTATAAATAGCTTCTCATTAAAAATAGCAGTTGCTAGTTGCAATTTCTATGTAAAATCGAAGCGCGGCGCTTTCTCCAGACCTGAGCCAATTTATTTTTAAAACCAAAACGTGACATGTGGAGTAAACATAGAAAATAGGTCTACAGCACTCAGTAAACAAAATGCGATAACTATCGAGTGGTCTACTGCCTGGAGATAATCATATCTATAAGCAGAATTAGAACGGCGGCTCGTAGAATTGGTGAATTTAAGTGGTAATGGACAGGACATTGTTTGTAGAAAAGTTTCACGAGCGACTAAAATTTTCTAGCATGCAAGCCAAATTCAGGACGACTCCGGAGAAGCTCCCAACAAGATGAACCAATTATCAGAGTTGTGGGAGTTTAGAAGATGAGGCGGCAATAGACCTTTGTCCGAGATTCTTGGCGAAGATTTACGTTCTACAGGCGACATCTTTCGACCAATAGTAGTGAACAACAAACTTCATGGTCCACTCTAGACACCAACACACACTATCCAAAAAACTCTTGGCCAAGCTTCCGTTTGTATATGTAGTACAAAGGTTCTAGAATTACTAGAAACTGCTATTCAAAGTGATAATTAAAATGTGATTTGATGTACACACGGTGTAGTTAGTGTATTTTTAGCAACTATATTTGTGTTCGTGTTGAGATTAATTATCACCGATCATCACATGGCGTACGCTGATGTCATACCCAAGTGCAACAAGGTTATTGTCAACACATGACCTCATCGATATAATCCTCGCGAATTTATGTTATATCTTACCGATGGATACATATTTTATGTACCATAATACATAGGTACATTTATGTAAGAACATGGAACATTCATTTACATAAAATATGTATGTAGGTAGTTTTATAATTGTTTTGCAACGCCGTGTATAATTTATGGATTAAACGATTAATACGTTTAGTTGTCACGCACGTTGATAGTGACTTGAAATTTTTTACATAACAATCGGCTTATTTTATGATCATGTAAAATATTATTAATAAAGTTGTAATAATAAAATACGTTGTCAGGACGGATTTAATTTTTAATTTACAATGAGTTCTCTAATCGCTTCTATAGTTGATAAGTGTTTAACTTAATTGCTTTTATTTGATAAAATAAAAATATGGATGGATGAAAGATATAGCAAATAAACATATTTAATTGTTACACATATATTTATTTAATTAGTAAGGAATATTGTAATTTGTGCAGTGTGCGTATACCTTATAAGATACATATTATTACATTTTACCTCTCAGAAGACTTGGTTACTCCTCCAGTGGAAACAGATTCGAAATTGTAAGACATGCAAAAGGCAATATTGGCTGTTAGTTTTATTATATCAAGCATATTCCATCAAGATATTTAGATACTAAATGTAATTTATAAATATTTAATTCAAATTCAAAAGGTTTATTATAAAAAAATAAATTCAATCTCATTAATGTAGTAAAATAGTATAAAATAAAAGGTATCGTGAAAGATGTGAAAAAAGCATACAATATTTAGTTTGAGTACAAGTAATATATTAAAATTTTTTATAAACAAGTATAAAATATGGTACTATATTCTATATTTCAGAAGAGTTAACGTCAAACAAATCGAATATGACGTCAACTGTAAATGTTATAACGTATGTTAAATAAGTAAATAACGATACTTCATATTGTAAAAAAAACAACTGTTTTCATTAAACTCTGCAAGGTTGCTTTTTATCGAGACTTGGTGACTGCCCACTTGTGGTATGTTTTTTCGCTTCTTAATGCACTAAAAAACAGCGCAACCCACATAGTTTAAAAAACATTGTACCACAATATGGGCGGACGAGATTATTGAACGCGCCTTAAGAAGTTGAGCAATTGCGACTAAATAGCTGAGCGTGCAGTGCTTCGATTGGCTTAAATGTTGTTTTTTTTCAAAATTCAAGTGATTAGTGTATTGTCCCTATTTCGTAAGTACATACCTAATTTAAATAGGATTTTTTTTTAAAAAAAGCACATCAGATTTGCCTCTATTGGGAATCGAACCCGAGGCTCACAATCACGACGTGACAGACAATTATTTAAACTGCTAGATAACAATGTAGTTATTGTCGTTAACGAACATCGCATAAAATATGAAGTTTAAATGCAGCTCAATCAGGAATTACGCAAGATTTCTGTTAACGACAGCAAATTGGGTTGCAGTTAATAGGCAATGCTGACAGACTCGATCCTCAGACCCTTTCGAGCGGCGGTTACGTCACGATAAGCCCGCGCCTGAAACATGCCTCGCTTCAAGTAGGTCATGTATCGGAACTGCCGAGTATAAACATTATACTTCAGACCGCACGAATTGCATCTAAAGTCTATCCACATGTTGATAAAATTATCGCAAACTGGTTCTTACCAAGGCTTCGAAATCGCTCACGTAGCATATTGCATTTACATTGTTGTATTTATCGATGTCAAGACATGTGTATTCGAAATGGCCATTTTGAACGAATTATTGATATTTTTTTTGGAATGGGCCTTAAAGTACAATTACACAAATAAAGTATGGCTTTTTAAATGGTCTATTAGGCATCCGTTACGTTGGAGCGAAAGGTTTCGTGAAATGGTATTTTTTTGCTTAGCAATTGTTCTCGCGGCGCGCCGGCCGGCGCTATTTCCATCTATGACATCACCGCGTCGGGCTACGTTCGCTCGCTTTAAATGGAGCCGAGTGATGTCTTCAGCCGATGCCGTTCCGCGGAATGATCCCAAATAATGAATGCCTCTTAAATAAAGCTACTTTCGTGGAGTCACCTCTGAGGCCGCCCAAGGTGGCCGACGATTGCGAAACTCCCGATTTATACAAGATTCCCTTTTAGGTAACCAGGGCCGGTAGGCGTATCGTATCTCTTGCGATCGGAATAATAATGCAGATTGCAGAATTAACAGTACCACAGATTATATATCGATAAATGATAAAAATTATAGGCCGAGTTGTTGTAATAATTTTTATTAGTAGATACGTAATATATCTACCCTCTTTAATTATATTGATTAATTGTTTCTTATTAAATATTATTTTTATAATATCACTTAGACTTATTTGTAAATTTTATGTTTATCATAAAAATAAAATAAATACCTTGTTGTGCTCTTGAAGAAGTTGTTGCTTTCTCTGTTCATAAGCTCTGAACGGAATTTGCTCATTTCTTCTTCCATTTTTCTCATTTCGGCGTCGAATCTCTCCCTGATGCTCGAGAATTCCGTGTCGATGACTGAGAAATCGCCGAGCTTGATGGGGATGTTTCTCTTCAAACCACTGTCTGCCATTTTTCACGTATTGGAATATAGGAACGTTTGAAACTAAACAAACACACGGCTTATGGTAAGTAAACACAGTTCGCGGCGTGGGTGCACGTTACGGCCGTCGAGAGGGGACTGAAACAGTTGCGACTTGGTTGCGACTCGGCGCCGGGGGCTTGCGCAGTGTTTTAAATAGCATCGCGTCTGAGCGCCGCTCGGCGTCACTCGCCTCGGCCCACACCGCGGTTGGCTTCTCGCTCATTCCACGTCCGCACTCGCTCCGCCCGCACTCGCCGCCACGACACGCTACGCCAACGACACCAGCGTCACACCGACACCCAAACGTAATTTAATTGATGAATCATTACATCTGGATCTGTCTTTACTGTTTAAGGCAATCGTCGGACATAAATCGGACGGGTTAATCACCAGGATATTTTCGCTGGATGCTGTGTGCCGGTATGACTCGGTATTAACATATCGGTCATGTGCCAAAATATTTTCACGATTCACCACAACGCCTACTTTCAATTAGTACTTATTTTACTAGATTAAGTATCATTAGACACATGATTATTTTTAGAATCAAGTAATATTAAAAAAAATTGCTAGGGCTGCGAGTTTGCCTATCTTCGATCGCCTATCAAATCGAAAATCGCTATCGAACACCGCCGCCCATGAATGCCAGAGGAACTGCAAGTACTTTGAAACTCACAGGGTAAATACCGAAAACAAAAACAGGTTCCAAACGTGACAGGAAGTGCTCATCGTCATTAACCATCCCTCAGGCAGGCCCTCCCTGACGCCGTTTATAAGAACCCAGGATATGCTGGAGCTGGAGCAGAGAGAGCAGACAAGAATATCATCAGTAGGTATTTTCTATTTATCGAGCGTAGGTATTATAGATCTCAAACATAACGTGGAGTAAGCCTATCGTCACAAACACACACAAACTGAAATACACACAATAGGAAATGTTTGAAAAAAAACTAAGCAAACGGTTAGAATGCTTGTGTCTGTGCAGTAGAATATCGTACAAAAGTTAATTATCTTGTAAAGCAAACATTACTGAACATGGAGAAAAAACTTGATAAGAGGTGTCAAGACAAGATACCCACGTAGAGATACGCGAATTCCATTTACGGTGCGCGAATATTCCGCTATCCTTATCCGAAGTAAAAAATTGGCCTCAATTAATTATTCGAGATAACTTGAAAAGATTTGCTTACAGTTTAACCTCATCTGTTTCATATTTGATCAGGACCTAGGTTATATGTTAGATAATATGTTCATTGTTAACCACAATGGGTTGCGGAGCAAGGGACAACACATTTAATGGTAAAAACAAAATTAGGTTAAACCCTTGTTTAAGGCGCAAGGGCGTAATTGGCCGTTGGCGATTCCAGGGTTCAAGTGTATGTAAAAGTCAAACAACAACACACACAACATCCTTTCATATTAGACATACCGCGTGTTTGAACGAAGTGATTCGATTTTTCGTACATCGTGCGAACGGCAAATGATTGGAACAAGTGTGCCAGCGTCAGTGCCTGATGCCGTCCAATTATGACTTGGGTACCTTCAACAGAAGATTGAATAAGAATTAAGAATAAAAAAGTCTGTTGCTAAACCAGTACGTACCATGTTTGACCACGCGACCACTCCATCAGGTGAGATTGTTATCAAGCGCTCGATTGTTCATTGTACAAAAAATGGATACGGTAAATGTACAATTACACCAACAATTGTTTTGTTTTTCATTTACACTGGTTTATCTATGTGTATCGTATATTCATAAATACGGTTATATGTAGATGTGAAGAACCCAGAGAGGTGCGACATCTACGGACCGTATTATGTTGTTATCCGTACGTAATCCCTGCTTACCTCTTAGGGTCACAGGGTCAAGCACTTTCAATGTATAATTTCATATTCATAAGGGCTAATAATATAAATAACAGAGGCTTTAGGGTACTCTGGTTACTACAAAATCTTTTTTTTGTAGACTGCTTTATAATTCAAACATACACGATAAAAGCCCTCTGCTTTAGAGCCACAACATCGTCATAAAAGCCAACATTCGTAAACATACATAAATCATGCGACACCAACGTAGAATACGAAATTAGTTTATTTAATCGATACCACAACCTCGACATGGTCACGCACTTAAGTAAGGACAAAGATCGATTTTAAGTACGCTTGTTTATACTTGATTTTGTTTTTTAATTTACTTTATATAAATGAGGTGTGCCAGGACAGCTACCAGCTACTAACCTGTAAGGAAGCTTCGAGAACTCGAAGTCTCATCGATTTGGAACTGCCGTTGGAGACAGTTCATTCCGAAAGGGAAGTTGTGGAATACTCAGTGCATCAAGTTGGTGTGGACAGCATTTGAAATTGTACCTCCATAAGTGACAGTGAAACGCTGAGACTGGAATTGTTACGTACAACGCAGGGCCCTATACTGCATGTAGCAACCAGGAGAATATTTATTGAATGATTACATAAAGTAGAAGCAGCTACGAAAGCTGATGACACTTAATTTCCGTTTAAGGAAGCATATGATCAGTAGTAGGACTTAAAAGAGAAGCGAGCGAATAAATCGTGTTTGAAATTTTAGATACGCATCGAGGAAGGAAAATTACACAAGGAAATATAGTAAACCAGAATAATATTTATAAAATATATCAACACAATATTATAACTTTAAAACTTTTGATCTATTCTTCACTTGTCCGCGACTTGTAAAACTTATTTTTTTTTTAGAAAGAAATAAGAAATTTTTACGACGGATATTTACTTCAAGTTGATATAAACAGGCTAGTTCTGTGTAATCCTAAAAACGTGATGCTTAATCAAGAAAAATGCTACCATATCTCTTTCAACAAAAAGAAACATCCTATTGAATATTTACCGAAAATCCCATAAAAAAGACACATATAGTCCGTGATTTAGGTATTATAATTGATAGTAAGTTAAGCTTTAGTCCACATATCGTTTAGGCAATTAAGAATTGTTTAAAATTTATGGGATTAATTAAAAGAGTAACTAAAGATTTTAAAAATTCACAAACCAAAAATACTATTTCTAATGCATTAATTCTTAGTAATATAGAATACTGTTCTCCGGTAGTGAATCCACACTACAAAATCCATGTAGATAGGTTAGAAAGAGTGCAGAAAAAAACAGACAAATACTTATCTTTTAATGTTGGATTACTCAACTACCTACTTATAAGGACAGACTACAGCATTGTAAATTGATGTCACTAAAAAACCTTTCAGACTTAAAATTAATGTATAACATTGTCAACAATAATATTAGCTACTTATCATATAAGTAAAGTTTCATATGTTATATCCGAGACCTAATGTGAGACCAAAAAATTATAATTTAATTAATACAAGAGTTTCTAGAACTAATGTCGAGCTTTACACAATCACAACAAAATATGTAAACGATCCAACTTCGATATTTACATAAATACAAAATCACCCCTGAAAAATATAATTAAAAAATGTTATTATAATAAAGTCACCTTAAGACTTTACGAATTACTTGTTACATTATTATTAACTATGTTATTCCTCTGTTTTGTTAAATCCTTTTATTGTTCGCTTCTTTTTTTTTCGTTTTCCTTAAAAGTGCTGAGTTAGCCTATAATAATTATGTGTTATGTAATTTCATGTTGAAGTTTATGTATGTGATGTAAGTTTATCACGTAGCAATATAATTGGCTTCCCATTAAATAAATAAAGTTATATTAGGTTAACTTTATTACATTCAATATTTTAACTTAATAATAATAAATCAGCCTTTTTCTAGAATGTTCCCCACTGCAGGGCCTCCTCTCCGAGAGAGGGGGCCGTAATCCACCACGCTGGCCCAGTGCGGGTTGGTGGATGTCACATGTGTTCGAATTTATTGGTTCTAAGACATGCCGGTTTCCGCACGATGTTTTCCGTCACCGTTTTTGGAGCAGTGGTGATGAAATAAATTAACACAAAGTAAAGCGCCTGCCTGGGTTCGAACCCGCTACCGCTACGTAAGTCGGGGGCTAAACCACTGAGCCACCACTGCTCAACTAAAGAAAAAAAATGCACAATTTGAATGTTTTTTGTAAAATAAAATTCCTTATCTAGAAATCGCAGATAAATGTTGGGAGCACTGGTGGCCCAGTGGTATAGGCCTCGACTTACGTACTGTATGTAGGTCGCGGGTTCGAACCCAAACAGGCGCTTCACTTTGTGTAATTTATTTCATCACCACTGCTCCAGAAATGGTGATGGAAAACATCGTGAGGAAACCCACATGTTTTAGAACCACAAAATTTGAAGACATGTGAAATCCACCAATCCACACTGGGCCAGCGTGGTGGATTACGGCCTTCCCTCTATCGGAGTAAAGGCCTCTGTCCCTGCAGTGGGGAAACATACTAAAAAGGCAGATTTATTATTTTATATAAAAAAAATGTTTATTTAAGATAAAAACTGGTTAAATAAATATAAACACATGACCGAATAAGCTTTTAAATTTTGAAGAATTTTGGCGCCCTGAATTTCCCGGCAACGTGCCCTTTATCATCTCACGCCCTAGGCACGTGCCTAATTTGCCTTAGGGATAATCCTCCTCTGTGTTGACCCTCACTGCCCTCAACCATTCAGTCGACTCTTGCAACCGTGATCGTCTTATAGTACCCGAGCTGCATTGTTCTATCTGTTATATTCATCTATCTTGTTTTATATTAATCGACAACGATGCCATTGTGCTAAGAATTTTATCTTTTTGCACGTTTATGCTGTCTATTTCATTTAATTTCATCCTTATTACGCCACGCCATCTTTAACAAACTGACGCGACGGAATGACAAAATTAACAGTAATTCGGTGAGATGACCTTGTACTATTTAGCGGAAAGCCAGTGGCTACTAGATATTGTCACCTTGTCTACAGATGACGTATGTATATAGCGTCGCGCGCAGTAGATAGCATGAGACCGTTCATGAGACAGATAGAAGTTACCTAACGACCGAACAATGCGAGCCGGCCTTCATACTACCCACACATAACTTCAGTAACTTCATTCAACATATAAGAGACTTTTTTATTATTTCATGCTACAGGTGCACTAATCGCTAGTACAAATGGGTCAGCTACTACTCTACTAGCAAAACAGCAAAGTTGAGCTAATTGCGTGTTAAATTTATTGTGAACTAGTTGTGCCCCGTGGTTTCACCCGCCCAGCAATTTTACTTAAACGAAATGATATTGCCTACTTCATAGTAATCTATATAATAGTAGTTTATTATATAGCATTTTCATCAATAAATGTTTAACATGGTTGTTTAAATTGTTGTAACTTTTTGTTTATAAACCTATTGAGATAAAACAAACACTAAATGTTAAGTGAAGCTTACCACAATACATTAGTGAAAACCGCAACCAAATCGGATAAGCCGTTTCTGATATTAGCGGTAACAAGCGCACAGACAAACAGATATCCTAGTAATCATTGTTTTGAGACTTATTGCGTTTATGAAGGCCCCCAATACTAGTTTTTCCCAAATATCTTCCATGTCCAGACAGCGATCAGTTACATTTTTATTATATGTATAATAGAATAGATGTGAACTAGCTGCTCCCACGACTTCCTCTGCGTGAAATTCAATAAAAATGGATTCTCACTTAGCAACGTTTTATGAAAACTTTATTTTGTTTTATTCGTAGACATACTCTTTTGAAGATTAATGTCATCCAGTAAGTACGAGTAGACTCTTTGTTTTTTAATCATAAACTTCATAACGAAACTTTTTTTTATTCTTATAGTTTTCATCATTTTTGTGTCAAATTACATCTAGATCCATTTTGGTCTGAAGAGGTATTAACAAACGTCAATCCATCCATCGAAATTCCGCACGCCCCATCCCCTATCCATTTTATTCTCCTTTCGTTTACTTATTTATTGTCCTACTCATCCTGCAAAAGCTAGCAACGCCTCCGTGACTCTAGTGAGCGTTCCGGATATTTTATATTTTTGAGATTATACAAAACATTATGGTACTTTAAGAAGTAGATAGTAGATGTAAAAACATATACTAACATTTGGTCTGCTACAAGGTAACATTAGAAGGTTATTTCTTTTCATTAAGTATCTACGAACTACCATTTGCCAAACGCAGCGAGAGTGAGTGAGTGTTTACTGCGTACAATAAATACCATTTTGTATTAACGAGTACGTTATTAGTAGGTACATATTCGCGTGTAACATTTCAACTCATCTTTTCATATTTATCATCACTGGTCATCCGATAAACATTGGGCAGAAATACGAGCACATAGTACGAAACATTGGAAAGGAATTCGCCCAATTTCAAGTGTGAATGAATATTAGACATTGGTTCCGTAGTCAGTCATTTGCAATGACAAATTGTGTTAGTCGACAAATTTAAATATTACTAAATGAATTAATTATGTCCGTTTGTTTCGATCAATGTGGGAGATCTACGTCTTGCAGTGAACGACAAATAAATAAACTTAGTTTCTTGCTAACTGTTGTCCAGTTCAGAACTTACAACAGAAATATGGTAACCTGTGTTTTTTTTTTTATGGTAGAAGGTGGCAAACGAGCAAGCGGATCACCTGATGTTCTGTGAGCGCTACCCATGGACATCCGCAACAGGCAAATGTGTTGCGGATGCGTTGCCTACCTTTGATGGACAGAGGAGTAGATAGACAGGAAAAAGGATATTTCCTTTTCCCCGTTAACCCCCTCCCCGTCCAATCCTCTTCCCGTTCCCATCCTATCCTTATAAGGAAAGGGTGGGAAGTGGAAGAGGAATGTAATTAGGCCTTCGGCACCTCACTCATCAGACGAAACGCAGAGTACTTCTACTTGACGCCTGTTTTCTGTGAGGTCGTGGTATTAACCGGTCGAGCCGGCCCATTCGTGCAACAGATGTTGTTGTTGCGGGCTCTACCACTGTTGTTATAAATGAATGTCATTAAGTGATATGACATGTTACCTATAGCTTTATAATTTCAATTTTGAGACGATCGTAGCTAGTAGTAGCCTACGTAATTTTAAATTTGCTCTGATGCAGATTTTTTTTACTGAATTCAAGCTGGTTTAAAGAAAAAGTTATGTACACACAGTAAAAGCATAAGTTATCACTTTTTAATGTCTGATTTAAGGTCAGACAAAGACGCAAGACTCGTGTAATGTTTTTAATTAAATCTTTATCGATACATATAAGTACCTATTCATTTATTGTTTGTGCTATACGTTATTGGATGTCGTAACTGTTTTAAGTAAGTCATACGATAAAAATAACTCCCGACTTCTGAGAGTTTCTTGCGTCAGTCTTTCAATAACTCTTTCAATCCTCGTATATGAATAATGTAATATTTTATTAAACTTGTTAACAGAGAAGGTTTGGAATTTGGAACGGTTACGGGAAGCAAGTCGTGACGTAATTTTGTATCGATGTACATCTAAGGGCTTTAGGGAAAACTCTTACAGACTTAAAAATTTTTAGCCAGCATTACACCTAACTATGAAATGGTAATCGTGCATGCGCCAATGGTAGAACTACACAAAGACGACAGACGTAAGGTTATTTTTGTAGTTGATATAAAGTTACGTGCAACAAAGAACAAGTATAACAAAGTTACAAACGATATCAAGGTGCAGCGACAATAGTACAATCATCAATAACACTTCGTACGATTAAAACCTAGATCACTTGACACAAATAACAACTGCGGTACACTGGCACACTTTGCATTGAAGACGACGTCGTCAAAGATAAATGTAGTATATTTTATCTTTAAGAATATTCTTGAAAACTGTTTCGAGTTTTGATTATAAACTCTTCATAATAAGATGTTATTCCGCCATTTTGGTGACGTAATGTTGTAACATTGAACGCTCAGTACCGTTAGCAACACTATCTTGTTTGCTGCTTTTGTTGTCATCTTTGTTTTAAAATAAGTAGGAAAATAATTCACAATCGTTTTCTTGAAATTCTTATTTGAATATGAAAAAACAGTCAATGTCACAGATATCGACAAATTGAGAATAAATATAAATTCTTTAATATAGCTTGGGAATCGACACCGGAAAATAAAAAGAAACTTAACAATTTACAGACTTTTAGCAGGAAAAAACATAATTGTATAATTTGGTTTTATTTTTAAAAGATATCAACTATTAGGTATATACTCAACTCCCTATGTTATTCACAATAATATCTACTTCCATAATTATTAATAAATTAAATTCACTATTAGAATTATTTTGTTGTCTATACTTTTTAGTTGCTGCTGGCGTCACGTGGATGTAAATTTCACAAGGCCCCAGCGCGTTATTAACTTGCGGGGGTAATAACAAAATTACTCGAACGTCAATGAATTTGTGGTAGGGTAAAACACTATTCTATATTTTATAAAAAAAATTAAAAAGCGCATCTATCACAAGTTGCCTGGCCTTTTGCCTGCTATGCGAGTTCAGCTAAAGTTGTTTTCGTTATTCGTAATAAGATAAAATTAGAAAGAAATATGTTGCATCTCATACATACTATCATATGCATATGTTCATACATATATAAATATATTCAGCATAGCTCAGATAATAAGTGTAGGTAAATAATTGGCAGTTTGTGTAGGTGGCCCATGGACTCTCTTGTCCGTCGACTGTATAATCTTTTGATCTATCTGCTTTATGCAAAGCTTTCAAACGCTGCAACTACGTAGGCCAGATGTAGGCTCCTTGAATTTTCTTTGCCTATATTTCATAGTTTACAAATTATATTCATCGAACAGCATAGCTTACGTAGATATATCATAATTCAAACAAACATTATTTTATTTTTCATAAAAAATACGTATTTGGATATTCCTAACTTAAAATACGCACTCAATAAAAAAAATACTTCTTTCAAGTTTTATTATTGCAGCGAGAGGTAGTCTAGGCTCTTCACCAATGTCCAATCTATCTCTTTACTAAAGCCGAATACTAGTTTGCGTATTGTATTTTGTAAGAGACGATTAACACATACACGGTCTATCTG